>JAHWFP010005136.1:34356-50526 GCA_023313725.1 Lithobius niger | reverse complement strand
GCCATCGAATCCCACCATTAACCATTTAGTAAGCATACAGGTTAGCACGTACCTAGAAACGCATTCAAGCGGACAACATCATAAATATGGGAAGCTACGGCAGGCGCCGTTTTTCAAAACACAAAACGAACATGTAGTTGAAGACAGAGATCGGACTGAAACTTAGTGCCCTAGGAAGACAGATGTGAAGCAGTTATACCACCAACTTGCTAAAGCTGTCGAAAATTCGCAGGATATTGTCAGATGAAGTTTGGGAAGATCTAATATCTTGAACTTGGTGAAGATGAGTGTAGATCAAATTAGACAATGTCTCAGAAAATGACCCACTGAAGAAGAGACTTTTCAAAACTGTACCTTTGGTATTTTTATTTTTTTACTTTATAGCCTCATGGTTGGCGAAAATCACACCAAAGCTAGACTGACAAGAAGAAAATACAGTAAGTGTCTTAACAGCATGTTTTCTATAAAGCCACCTTAACCGCATTATATTGGCTTACTGATTTCCTTGTATAATCTTAATTGTAGGAGTTGCCTTTTGCAATTAAACTGTTTGTTAGGAAGTTGGGTGTTTTGGCTCACGTGACATGAGAGCTGCCATCCAATTATTGTAGGCCACAACTGTGGTGTCACAAGTGACAACACACTTTGAAAACGGTTTAGGAGCGCCAGAAAAATTAGCGGCGGCCTTAAATTTGTCTGCACCAAAGACATGACAACAACTACCACGTGTTGCGAATAACGACAAGCCTGACGGTGGCTATGGCCCTGCTTCACATTCAAATAGTAGATGAATGATCACGACGAAGTACGCGGTGATGTGGTAGCCTGACGAAGACTGTCGTTCTGAGCCCCTCCAACTCCAGAAAAAACAGACTGTCGAAAATTTGTAAGGATATTGGACGAAAAATATCTTTTCCTTTGAAATCTAAGCGTACAAGAAGTAAAACCTAATGTGAGTCAGGACACTGTAAAACTTAAAAAAAGAGCCTGGTAGCGTACAAGAAGTAAAAAAACCTAATGTGAGTCAGAACTCAGAACACTGTAAAACTTCAAAAAAGAGCCTGGTGAAGAAAGTTGGGAGAAGTTTTACATCAGTCCGCCATTCGAACTGTCGAAAATTTGCAAAATTCTGGAAAAATTTCCTTGCGAGATTGTGCGTTTTTGAATCTAGTGTACTATTTTCTGAACTATCTAAGTATAAACGTGTTTATGCATCCTTATAACTTGTCAATTACATTATATAAGTTTATATGATAACTGATTTTATCCATAATTATTATTTTGGGTTTTTTTTTCCAGAGCTATAGCCATGGCGTTAACCCCCTTGGGGCGTTTGTGCCATTGGGGTCCTCTTTTTGCCCTTGCCACTATCAAGGTTATTTCATTTAGTATGTGGCATTGCAGCTTGATGTGGTGGCCGCCGGGCCTCTCCACTGGAGGACTCCTCAATTTCGCCATATTCACAATGTGGTGTATGTTAGCCCTCTACAATTTCTTCAGTGCCATGTTTATTGGTCCTGGTTATTTACCACTGAAGTGGAGGCCGGTGAGTAAAAGTGATAAGAGTTGAGAAAGTGGGTGGTCGGTGAGTAAGAGTGATAAAAGAGTTTTTAAAGTGGAAGGTTGGTGAGTAAAATTGATAAAAGTTTAATAAGTTTGAGGCCGGTGGGTAAAAGGCATGATGAGCTTAAAAAAGTCAATCCATTGAAAAGAAGAATGTGGTCCCACACATCTTTTTTTTTTGGCAAGTTATAAAACTAATTAGTTTGGCACAAATTGCATACTGTGCCAAACATTACTCGACACTCCTCCCTTAGGTTATTTGTAATAGAAACGCATAGAGTATCTAGAGTATCCCTCACTGTCCATTGTCCAGAGAGCCACCTGGTCCCCAACGCTAAAACTGAACGCTGCTGACCGAACGCTGCTCTTTGCAGGGTTCGTACACGGTCTTGAATTCCTTGAAAACTTCAAGGCTTGAAAAGCCTTGAAAATTGGCATTTTTTTTTTGTAAGAACTTTGAAATGGCCTTGAATTTTGTCAGTGTACTATGTTTGATGAAATACAGTCAATTTATGCTTAAATTCATAAATAAATAAAAAATAGTTTGTCAGCCTAATGCTAATCTTCTGTTAACGGCATGACGTGCCTTCGTTCGTATTCACATGTAAGTGCGGTATTGGAAAGGCAAGTTGTGCCGCAATGGGGGCAAAATAAATAACTTTTAAATGGCTGTTTTTTTCAATTATAGAGTATAGGCTAGGAAAAAGATTGAATTTATTTTAAGGTAATTTTTAACAGTTTAGTGTGCAAACCTGTCTTGAAATTGGCTTGGAGTTGGCCTTGAAAAGCCTTGAAAAGCCTTGAAAAGGTCTTGAAAATGGTTTCCTCTCTGGTGTACGAACCTTGTCTTTGGCCTTAGTGACATGCACCAAGGACTAAACTTTAAAAGCCTTCAGAGTACATTGTACATTCAGTTATCTATCATTTTTTTCATTTCCCGACACCTTCTCTGTTCCAATTACGAAGGATAATCGAGGTTCTGCTGTATTGTTGGAGGAGTGGGCGTTAAAAACAAGTGTCCAGGGATTGAGTTTTCGAACAAGGAAAAGTCGGTAAAAATATAATCATTCGCATATGTAAGCTGTATTCCATCTAGCATTAACACAATGTCTCATTCTGTCTTGTTCTCATTTATTAACAAGTTTAGGTTGTTGTATGATGGTCACTAGTCCAACATTCAACATAATTCACAGCTAAAACTAATTTCTAACCACAAACCTTTTGTAACATCAGTACAGTTTACAATGGTGAACTCCTGAGCAATGGTGCCATTCATGTGATCTGGATTTAGTCTAGGAAAAATGCATGACTTTAGGCCATGGAAAGTAAAAAAAATGGTTCTCAGGCCCTCCCTCATCGATTTTTTTGTAAGAAATAAAAGTAATTGACGCGGCATTTATTAGTCAGGTCACTACTGTTGTATCAATGCTACATAATCCTTTACATCAACTAAAATGCTTTGCATCAAATTATTTTTTGAGGGGGTTTCTGAAATCCGATCTATGCTTCCTTCGAATAAAAATTTCCTAAAAATAGCTTTTTAAATACTGTGTTGAAGCAATCGGGCAGTTTTTTTTTTTAATATGAGGAGTCAACACCTTTTACTTGAAGTAATATCTTTGCTTCAATGAGAAATAAAAGCTTTTAACTACTATTTGGATGGATTGCTTTCGGAAGACGAACGAGTCGTTACATCGTGTGTGCTGGCATTCTTGTGTTTTAGTTCTGAAAACTACAGAAACTACAAAAACGGTAATTCAGGATTACGTTAGTATCAGTGCAAGCTGAATGTGGGACAAAAGCTTTACGGGTGTAAATCAACCTATTGAAAACGTCAAACACACCTTTGATAGTCACGCCTTGTTCGTCCAGTATGAAAAGGTTTTTTTTTTTAACGCAAAATGAGTTACGAAATATTTAAAAATCCTATTCCTTGACAGTTTTCAACTTTCTATGCCCAAGAACCAGACTTGTTAAAAATAAAAAAAAAAAGCCTCATCCCTCGTCAGTTTTCAACTTTCTGTGCCCGAGAACCATTTTTTTAAATTTTGCTTGGCCTTATTCTCATTTATTAACACTGGCGATAGCCAGTGTTAGTAAGGGTCGACCTAGGATCTCTGTGTTAAACTTTCAACTTTGAGAGCTTATAACTTCGTCAAAATTAAAAAATTTTAAACCAATTTTGGAATCTAGCCTTGACTAGTCAAGGCCTGTCTACAGTCCAAAAATTGTGAAATTCAGTCCTGCCAAACCCGAGATACAGAGAGGGGCCAAATAGACAACTTCTTGTTCTGCTTCTTGTTGTTGTTGTTCTGGGGATACTTTCGTCTGTCCTCTCTACAGGTCAAACGATTTGTCCTGTGGTTCTTAGCTCATTTTACAGGTATTGCTCCGTAGATGTGCCCTTTCCATAAGGCCTTTTCTAATTGGTAAAGTGGTTCAGGGGTTACGGAGCTCTAAACGACCAGATTGATTGTTTTACATTGTTTTAAACATTGTTATTATGCAACATTGCCATTTAGCAAACGCCAGCTGCAAGACATAGACTGAAGATTAAAGGAATTGTTTCTATTGTTAACACTTGCGATATCCAGGTTAGTAAGGGCCATAGCAATTTACCAAGCTTAAAGGCGGCGCAACAAAACAAACAACAAATTTATTATAAAGGTGTCACACATACCCCACCTCTCATCCACCACCACACCTATTTATTACAATTCTCAAAGTAACACGGATTAATAAACAAAAACGTATCGTTAAAACATAAAAGTAAGGGTCTAAAAGGCAAAACCTGCAAGGAACACGGATAAGCTTTGACTGTAAGGGTCTAGGTGTCAAATTTGGCCAGTAAGAAACTGCTAAGCATTAGCCCCTTACTACCCGGTTATCATGTTAATTACCTAGTAAGGAAAGTTGGAAATTAGCCAACAGCGAAAATCATACACTAGAAGTAACGTAGATCAGTAAACCACCTTTATGCACTTACGTTAAATCGGAGTGGCATGACCCGGATTTGAACCGGCTACCCAGTTCGCCTCCAGATCACTTGCATAGCACCTCAATCTCTCCGTTGCACTTCGATAAAACGTAAGTGCATAAAGGTGGCTTACTGAACTACGCTTAGCTTGTAGCGGGTTGTCTTGCTTGGAATTGCTGCCATGTTACCAAACCAAAAAAAATGTCAACCTAAAGCAAAATAAGAAACCCACACCCCCACTATCATTGGATCATCTCATGGGTCTTCATAGGACGATCTCGGACAGCTGTTCCTCAAAAACCGGGTAGTAAGGGTCTAATGCTTAGCAGTTTCTTACTGGCCAAATTTGACACCTAGACCCTTACAGTCAAAGCTTATCCGTGTTCCTTGCAGGTTTTGCCTTTTAGACCCTTACTTTTAAGTTTTAACGATACGTTTTTGTTTATTAATTCACAAATTTAGTTTGTTAGATCGTCCCTCTTGTAAACTCTTAACAGAATTCATAGCTACAACTAATTTCTAACCATCACAACCTTCAAAACCGACAACGCGATTCACGACTGGGAAGTTTGAAAATGTCACACCGCTTAATATGAAAATTCATCTTACAGTGAAGAAATCACTGTTAAAACACGCATATTTTCTTAAGTCAAGATATCGCTTCATATCTTCGCAAATTTTCAACTATCAGTATCCCTGGAGACGAAATTCACAGGCGATCGTCTTCATCAGGCAGTTAACTTTGAATCAACAGTGATTATTGATGCTGTTGCCAGAATTTGACAAGTTGGCATCGTTTTCTAGTCTTCTTAGAGAGAGTGATCCTTGCCGGATCCGGCATGGGTCACTCTCGCCGGGAAAACCAGAAAACGTTGCCAAGTTGCCAAGTTTTGGAAAATTGCGGCAACACATGCTCAACATTTTTAGAACGCATGCACTGGTCATGAATCACGTTGTCTGTTTTGAAGGTTGTGATGATTAGAAATTAATTTTAACTCTGTATTATGTAAGATATTGGAAGGGCTACGATCTAATAAACTAAATTTGTGAATAAATGAGAATAAAGGGATTACGTTTTTGCTAGACTGAATCCAGATGACGTCCGTAATCTTACACCAGAAGCCTATAGAAAACAACAGGAGCGTGTGTGGCTGGTCTATGTTAGGAGTGCGTAATTTAGTACGCTGTACTAACGCCAGAAGGAGCAGCAATACTGCACCTGTGCCAAGTTGTCTAAAATCAAAACTGAAACGTAGCATGCGAAGCAGACGTATCCCACGAAAGCAGCGCTTTATTTTATTGTTGGCTAGAGCAACTTGCGAACAACAGATTGTCTGTTTGTTAAGGTCTTTTTTTATTTATACTTTGACATTGTTTCTATGTTAAATGCTTTTTGATTAAAAACAAAGGACCTAAAATTAGGCTTGAGAACGTGACGCACACCTCTATCTCATGCAACTGGTGACTGCTGCTACCAAATTCGTACACCACTGTAGACGCTACTGACTTAGCAGTGTAGTGGAAGTTGCGGAGACACGCTCCTGGTTATTTTCTGTAGGCTTCTGCTTATACTAACTGCTTATACTTACGCACTTTGTGTTTGCCGTATGGAAATCTAGACTCAATATGTCTTTATTGTCGGTTTGCTAACCGAATTTGATACCTAATTTTGGATACTTTTTCCGTGCCAGGCCAACGAAGAAGACACCAAACACCTCCAGTTTTGCCAGTTTTGCGAGGGTTACAAAGCCCCACGAGCTCATCACTGTAGGAAGTGTAATCGGTAAGTTATTTTTCACTACTGTCTTGCGCACTCTTAATGTTGTATTGGACTGTCATAAAGAACGGAACTTGGGTAAAATGGGTCATCTCTAGAAATATTTGTAGAGTATAATTCTGCTGTTGGGTTATTTTATATAATTTTATTATGAACTTTCATAGTGATTACCGTTACGGAATTTTCAATACAATTTTATATGGTTTAGAATGATTTGTGTTGATTTATTAATAGGGTAACCGGTTCAATCTGATTATTGCATTGATTGTACAGTATCGGACATAAAAATTTTACCCACTTCTAAAGGCGCAGCAGTTTGCATCTCATCGCCTAACTGTTTCTGGTGCAACAATAGCTTACACGCACAGCAAACTATTTTTTATGGTTCGAACAAGTTGCTGAGCTGATGCTACTTCATTGTTGTGGTCACGGTTCATCACAAAGAACAAGTAGCCAGTGAAAATAAATATGGCGCGTGCATTTGTGTTGTTGTTTCTTATTTTTTTATTGAATTGCGGCGCGAAACAGAAAGGAGCTTCCCGTCTTAAGCATGTGTCGTTCTGCCACCGAAAACGAAACAATGAATAAACAACAATGCAATTCCTTGACAGGAGAAAGTACTGCATTAACGGGCACTACAGCGAAGCCAACTTTTTAGGTGGGTAAAATTTAATGTCCGATACTGTACTTTTGGATGTTTTCTTAACTGTTTATCTGTTAACAATGAAGTTTGTTGTAGTTGCTGTATGAAAATGGACCATCACTGTCCGTGGATTAACAATTGTTGTGGCCATAGGAACCATACCCACTTCACCACATTTCTTTTTTGTGCCGTTTGTGGATCAGTCCAAGCATCAGTTGCAATTGCCTGCTCTTTGTATCGTGCACTTAACAGGGTGAGTGTGTTATTAATTTAAAATATTGCTGCGGTATATCTTCAATGTATTACTAACGGTTGGATAACGGAAGGCATAGAATTTATGTCTGGACGATTTTTTTCCAACTCTCTACGGAATACGGCAGTAGTATCATGCTGCCTTTGACGGTGCAGCATGCAAATAGGCCTATATTTACCATAAATCGCCTATTAAACTTCCATGGGGTGTTTGGGCCGAAACATAGTTATAATTCAGTTTTCGAATCTTACTTCTGTCCAGGGAGACCTAAGCCCATCGCGAAAAGTTTGGTGTTTATGCAATCATTCACATACGCGATCTGGCTTCGTTGAATAAACCGTTCATCACGTTACTGAACAAATGCGAATAAAGGCATTGCGCTAATGCTAAACCGAACCCAGATCAAAATTTGAGTCATAATTTGGAGAATGACGAATATATTTACCGCTCATTTTCACAAAGAAGACTATATCTACGGCTTGCAAGTTTTCAATGGCTGGTTGCCATCTTCTTTAGGCATTACGACAAACGTTGTGTTGGTTCTTGTGCGCACTACCCGAAAGCATGGACAGATTCAAAAGTAAATGACGATGTGTAGTGCACACCAAAACCAACAAAACTTATGTCGTAATGCCTGAAGGAGATGGCAGCCAGCCATTGAAAATTTGCGAGATGTAAATATAGTCTTCTTTGTAAAAATGAGAGTTAAATATATTCGTCATTCTCCGAATTATAACTCAAAATTTGATCTGGGTTCGGCCTAGCATTAGCGCAATACCTTTATTCGCATTTGTTCAGGAATTTACATTTATTAGTTTACTAGTTTATTTAGTTTGCTTTATGCATAAAACTTTTAGTTTATTTTGATGTAGAAAAACCCCTATTTAACTCCACCCCTGATTTTTGCCAAATTAGCTGCATGAGCCCATGGACTTTCAATACACAATTTACCGTGTCGTTTGATATTAGCATTGCCGTTGATTGGTTATTGTTAGGCTGTGTGATGTTCTCTGTATGGAGAAAACTAACAAACCTATTTGTTTTTTGTTTTTTTTCAGACGTGGTACTTATACTACGGAACTGGTGACGAACCCATTGTTACTTTAGGTCTGTGGGGATTCATATGTGGAATGTTTGCCCTCGGAATGGCACTAGGTGTTGTTGTTTCTGTTGGTACTTTGTTTTATGTGCAGGTAAGTGTATTGATAAAGCCTAAGTGTGTACTTTGAAATGTGATTTACTAGTCTACTGTGCTGGCCCAAATTTAAAGCGTCTTTGATGTGATGCGAATTGTAGTTTAACAAGCACAAAATCAGATTGGCCGATGAATTAAAAAAAAACCGTAATAGGCAGGATTATAAGGCATACGACTTTCCTTTAAGACTATGCCAATGACACTGCAACCAGTAGAGTTGGTATCATAGCAGAAGATAAAAGAATTTTTTCTATGTTGGGTTTCAAAGTCAACATTTCAACTTTTTCACTCTCCTCAATTTTCTAAATAACTTTGTAATGAAAAGAGTTGTTAGCTTGGGGTTTGGACTGTTGGAAAGATTGACAGTAAGTCAAAATATTGATCCATTTTGTTTTGAAGTATTGATTAGTAGTTATTTGATTACTCTTTCCCACCACAATGGAACCAATATTGTGGACATGGACAGCTAAGGATGAGAAGTGAGCAGCCAAGCCGTGCCAAGCCGAATTTGCAACAGAAGAATCGAGTGATCTGATGAACTCGTGTTTACGCTTTTTTCCAAAAGTCTTAACACTGTCGAGTCCAAAATTTTTAACTAACAAGGGAACCCATGACCCTATTGTTGATCCCCGACACATTAGTCTTCATCAGGCGTTGAGATTTCGAGGTCGGAAGGAGTGGGAGAAGACTGTGAATTCACACGCAACCACCACATGTCGTAATGGAGTAAGAAAAAGCTCTCCAACATCAAAATGTCAATGCCTGATGAAGACTAATGTGGCGGGAAACCACAATAAGATGGTGGGTTCCCAGTGTTAGTCGAAAACTGTGCACTCGACAGTGTTAAGATTTAGGAAAAAGCTTACACATGAGTTCTCTTCTCATCCTTAAAGGGCAATTACATCCATTTTGACATGCATGTTTGACTTTTGCATCACTTACACAATAACTAAACACAAGAATTGCGGTAAGAATACGTTACTTACGTTCGATATAACAATTTAATTACTGCATCACCAAAACACGACACCGAGATAGCCATTGTTTTGCTGGTACGCTCAGAAATTAATGCCGACAGATGTACCATGTTTAATTAATTTCTGTTACCAAGTAAAACAATGAGCCTTTCGGCCTATCGTGTCACTTTTCGATTTCGACTAGCAGCCGATTGATATAGCTGTATTGACTGTGAGGAACTCAAGCGTCTGGCAGCCTTAGCTGGTTGGCAGTTTAGTGGCCAGCTAAGGCCGTCACACGCTTGAGCTCCTCACTGTCAATACAGCTATCTCAATCGCCTGCGAGTCGAAATCGAAGAGATACGTCTGTCTGCATTAATTTCTGCGTGTTCCAGCAAAACAATGGGGACCTCCGTGTCGTGTTTTGGTGATGCAGTTTTTAAATTGTTATTTCGGACGTACGTAACGTATTCGTATCCGCAATTCTTGTGTTTAGTTATTGTGTAAGTGATGCAAAAGTCAAACATGCATGTCAAAATGGATGTAATTGCCCTTTAAAAATCATCACATCCAAAGTAAACACGAACATTCGAAGAATTTAGTATCAAGCCAAGCTCGAATATTTGGTGAAACTAGCTTTTTTTGAAAATCTACTTCTAATTTGTTAGGGTAATAACAAGCAAGATGTCACTTAATGCGCCGAGTGGACCAATGCGTACAAATGGTTTTACAGTTTTAAGGATGTAACGTAAAAACTGTTTGAGCTGCAGGCTTCTCCTTGTCACTACCGTAACGCTCTCATTGAGACGATGAAGTTGGTATATTGCAATGTCAAAATCTGTGAAAATTGGCGAAACTACTGCATTTTCACCAGATTCGAGTATGGAAGCAAGCAACGATCCGAGTTGAAGTTACATATGCTCAAATTTTTAAATTATCCTACTTCCCTAACGTTTGGTCATGAGACCCAGGAATTGAACGAGTTTCTTTGGAATGGTCCACTCCAGTAGACCACTGTACTAAGTCTTAACTCGCATTTTTTCCCCTCATTGTTACTAAAAACACTCACCATTTTACCTTGATTGCTCTGCAAATATCGACGAACTCGATGAATAATCCTACGCATAAATTCAGAACCAACACACACACACTGTATCAACGCATTTCAACAGTCTGTTGACTAATCACACAGAAGTAAAGAGTCCACCTGTCTTCTTCGTGCTCTTCTGCTACTATACAATCTACTACTTACATCATTGCAGCGTCACAGTTCAAAAGTACACTCTCTCGTTCAACGCGATTTTAAATCTGACTGTCTTGCGTCCCACTATATTTTACAATATCGGAGGCCACAGGACAACTGGATTTAAAATCATGTTGAATTGAACGTGAGAGAGTGATGCTGCAACGATGCAGCAAAAGTACACTCAATACAATATCATGGGCCACAGGAGACTGGATTTAAAGTCGCGTTGAAAGCGAGCGTACAAATTTTGAACTGTGGTGCTACAACAATACAGATAGGAGATTGTGGAGTAGTAGGAGAGCATGCAGAAGTTTGGTGCCTCTTTCTGTTTGATTAGTCTACAGCCTGTCGAAAATTGGCTGATAACGGTGTGTGTTGGTTCGTTTTGAATTTGTGCATATATGGATTGTTTATCGATCATCATTGCTGTTCACTGGAGATCCTTAGCTGGTCACATTGTTGGCACCTTTGTGTTTCTCAGTTTATTCCTAAAAAAATAGAGGTAACTTCCTTTACGTAGTCTTCTAGCGTAGTGTATGTTTTAAAACTACAATCTTCTTCCATGATCGCACAATTTCATACATAAGACACTCACAGAGTCTTGCTAATTTTCGCAGCAATGCTACTGTCATCATCAGGCACTTCAAAGGAAAAATTGGGATCCTGGTCACATTCTTGCTGTTTGCCAGAATTTGAATTTGGCAGAACACGTAGCCTCCTGTATTTACAAGGTAGTGGACCATTCATGCTGTCTTTGGAAGGCAGTGGGCCCTTCTTGCTGCTACTAGCACTCCAACACCGCTCTAACTGCTCACTCAAGTCCCTCCCCACAAGGTGTCTCACATTTGGGTAAGAAGGGCCCTGAATATTCATAAGTTGGAATCCATTCTGCTCATGGTGTTGTATAGCAATGGATTCCAGGCACCTTAGATGGCTGTCGCGTGCAGAGTTTGAGCGGATGAGCGTCGTGGCTTTCTCCCAGTCAATCTCGTGCTCAGTGGCAGCACAGTGGAGCGCAATGCCATTATCCTGCACTCCTCTCCTGACATTGTCCATATGCTGTCCCAGTCTTGTTCTCACGCCCTTCCTCGTCTCTCCGACATACACTGCACTGCATCCCTTGCACGGTACTCTGTACACACCTTCCTTAGTATCAGTCACATTTCCCATCAAGAATGTGACCAGGATCCCAATTTTTCCTTTGAAGTGCCTGATGATGACAGTAGCATTGCTGTCGAAAATTAGCAAGACTCTGTGAGTGTCTTATGTATGAAATTGTGCGATCATGGAAGAAGATTGTGGTTTTAAAATTATTCAAATGTTTCATAGTACTGGTAATGATGTTTTTAGTAGTGTATGTTTGTCCAGGGCTGGAGTTTTTAAGTTCACGCCCCCGCTGACTCAGTTGTACATAGTAGACGTTTGCAGTTATATGCGGTTGAGAAAGTATATTCAATTAATGGCCCAATCCAAATGGTGTATTAACGGCCCAATCCAAAGGGCCCATACTCACCAATTTTATCATTGTTATTGCCTTTCACCTTTCCTCCTTAGCATTCGTAGTGTTTGCTCCATTCACAATATTGGTCGTTTGGTCCCACTGTGTTCGTTACTTATTTATTGCTAATTTCGTTTGTTTAACCTTTAATGCAGTTTTTTTTATTTTCAACTTAACTGCAGTTCTGCAAAAAACTTTTTCACATTTTACTGGCATTTATTTCCAGAGTTTAAATGTAAGGAATCTTCAAATACAGACGGCATATTTAACACTCCAGTATCAAACCCGCGAAAACCAGTCCCCAATTTCTGCAAATTTTCGACAGCTTTGAAAAAATGAGTTGAATATATCTGCTGTCTTCTTCAGGCTTTAAGAAAAGGAATTTACACTACTGTAGTTACATCACACTGTCCAATCCAGCGGCAATTTGAAATGAACTGGTTCAAATCGCAGCTGGACTGGGCAGTGTGGTGTAACTAGTGTAAATTCCTTTTCTTAATGCCTGAAGAAGCCGGCACAAAGAAATCCAACACACTTTTTCAAAGCTGTCGAAAATGTGTGGGAATTGTGGACTCGTTTTCGTGGGTTTGAGACTGGAGCGTTAAATATGTCGTCTGCATTTGAAGACGTATCAGTTGACTCTCATAAGTAAGGCTGTGCAGGTACCAATACTGGTACCGGGACCTGCTGCAGGTACCACTGGTACCGGTATCGGACCAGCACCGGGTTAACAAGCACCGGAGGAAGTACCGGCATCGACTTGTTTTTTCCAGAATCAGCATTTTCGCACATTAATAAGGCCGTGAAAAGAAAATTCTTTGGTTCTCGGGCCAATTCAACATCAAAATGACCAGGCAACCAAGCTTTTTTATTTATTTTTTATTTTAAGTTAAAGTTGCAAAAGAGGTACAATGAAATAGCCATTTAAAAATTTTCATACTGTCATTTACCATTGCGAGTTTGTGTTTTAGGCTGTAGACAATTTTTTTTTTTTTATACATGCCTAAAATCGGCTTTTATTTATTATTTTTTACATATTTCTGTTTGAAACTAGTAAGTAGTAACCTAGTAGCTTTGTTTTCATTCTGTTCAGATTGTAGTGTAACTGTTTCAAAGTACAACTTAAACTGATGATTGGATAATACATGTGCCAGATAACGTATGTGTCAAATTTCTCTATAAGTAAACTTTTGCGGGTCACTTTTTTTTATTTTGCTCAAAAACAGTCACGAGGCAGGGCCTGAGAACCACCAAATTTGTTTATCGCGGCCTAATAGGGCATATTGTTCCCAACGCTACTAAAATTAAGGAACTTTTAAATAATCTGCTAGGTTTTAACTTGGATAAACAATCAAAATTAACTGCCCGTATCGCTAAAAATGCCTCCCAGAATGATTAGGACTAACTCTTCGATAAAATGAAGTGTTTGAAAATGTCACATGGTCTACTGTAAAAATTCTTTATCACGCTTATTTCGTGTGATTGTGAAAATAAGCGTGATATAAGGTGATTTTTTCAACTTTAAAATGAAGTGACGCGTCGGCGCTGACTCAACATTGTGGTATCGTGTTTGCTCTCGTGTTCACTTTTCCCGTGGTGGTTCGGACTATAAGTATAAAATGTTCATAGTCAACACTGAAAAATAAATTACATGATCTCGTTGAGCTAGAAAATTCCTTTGTAAAAGTGTTACGTTTGTTACACCATTAAATTATTGACTTATCAACATGTTCTGTGTTGTTTATTACGTTATCGTTTGATATCGGCACCGGCTTGGTATCAGAATCGGCATATGACCATTAGTACCGGTATTGGGATCGGAACTGGGTAACCGGGCACCAGTATCGAACCGGTATCGGGAAAAGTGGACCGGCACAGCCTTATCTCAAAGTAATCGTAGCCATTATGCTGTATTTCAAATGTAAGGAATCAAAAGTTGTGTTTGTTATGCAATAATGTTGTATGTTTTTATTTTCTTCCTAGATGAAAAGCATTCTGAAGAATAAAACTGGAATTGAAGGGTGGATTGTTGCTAAGGTAAGGAAGCACATCACTGTATTGCAGTGCAGACATCGATTGATTTAAATGGATCCACGAAAGCCACTATTGTATTCAATGTCAAGTCCGTTATAATACCTTGCTTTGCTGGTCGTCACTTTCAGATACGCTTACGGCAAAGATTTGTTGAACAATTTTATCAAAATGTGAGTTTTATTGTAGAAGAAATTTAAGACACTATTTGAGCAAATTAGCAAGTAATGAAATACTGTCCTTTGTTAGCAAGTAAGAGATTTTAAAATTTATCAATAAATTTATCGGCTTTGAATATTGTATCTGCGAATGCGTCAGTTACTATTGGTAGTTCACGCGTATTAACTGCCAGTTATTTTTGAGTGAACTGTTTCGTGATTTATGTCTACAATTTGGGTGTAGCAAAACGTTACAAATTGTCGGTTGGTCGAAACCAAACTACAGTAGGCTCTCATTATAAGTTTACGAATAACCTAGTGTGCGAAAAAACAGTTCTTTATACAGGCAGTTCCTAATACAGAAGGTTCCTTTACAGTGCACTGTGAGTGAAGTGATGCCAAAGTTCCTTATCCACCATCATATACGACTCTAACAATATTTAACCAATTTAATATGGAATATCCCCATTCAATCACAACATGATAAAAATTATGCTACATCTTCACTTGCATGTTTCCATTTATTACCGTATTGTTATGATTCACGCAAACCAAAATTGCAGCACAAATTCCCAGTCAGAAGTTGCACTACAGGCGAATTTTCAGTGATTTTCGGTGAAAAAAAAAATTGTTACCATTTCTGGAAACTGCACGTAATCACACTTGTTTCTCCAACTCTCTCCGATGTCAGTCGCCAGTCGCCATTTGATGAATGAAAATCAGTAGATGGCGACTTGAATTCAGCCCTACTCGCCAAAACAACGATGAAAGAGAATGGCATTCTAATAGGGATATCTCGGGAATTATACAGGCTAGACACAAACAGTTTGTGGCGAAATGCTCAGATTTACAATGGCTATACAACAGCCTTTTCCGCAATACTGATGGGGTAAAAAAAATTTTACAATTCCTTGTATGATAAATTAGAAAAACCATGTATCGTGCGAGAGATTTGGTATGTGCCAAGTAGAAATTGTGAAATGGCGAGTACTTTTTAAGGTCTACTGGCAAAGTGGGAACTGCAACTGGATTGACTTCCAAGAAGGTTGTTATAACTTTTTAGGGTGTGCAAACTCAACTTCTTCACGTTGAGTTTGAGTCAAGTTGAGTCTGGAGTTATACGTAATTACCATACGCTAATTCAATTTTGTTTACGTTTTGTACGCTTAGATTTCAAAGTAAAGGATATTTGCCGTTCCAATATCCTTGCAAATTTTTTTTTTTTAATTCAATTACAACAGTTTTCCTATATCAAAACCCCTACACATTTGCTGATGCCATCTTGGATGGAAACAGATTGGTACTGCCAGTAATTTTAGCGTGTGGCCACATATGAGTGACAAACTAATTATAATTATTGTATACAGTAACTATTAACTACACGACATACTTGACATTTTTAAAGCATTACTGTAAATCGTGAATCAAATGCCCACGGGCTTGTAAAATTAATTTGTCTAAAATTGTGGGGTGGGCGTTAAAAACAAGTACATCTATTTTCTAAACTAACTTCTGTCCAGGTAGGAGTTTTGTATCGCGGAAAAATGGCGCAAATGCAATCATTCGCGTCTGTGATCAGGATTCAATCTAGGTTTAACCCAATGTCATGTCTTTTTTCTCATTTATTTACAATTACAAATTTAAGTTATTGCCTGGTGTCTCCTCCAAAATTCTGCACAATTAGCAGCTAAAACTAATTTCTAACCGCAAACTTTCGGTAACATCGGCACGATTCCAGATGCTCCTCTGCTTTGGTGACATTTCATTCAATTATCCACGCACGTGATCTAGACTCAGGCCTAGCAAAAATTAATGCCTTTATTATCATTTATTCACAAATTATTTTGAGTCTTGCTCACCTCTTGCTGGCTGG
>JAHWFP010005136.1:18140-34256 GCA_023313725.1 Lithobius niger | reverse complement strand
GGGGGGGGGCATGGAGGAACTACGTACTAGTGTTCTTTGCCCCCACGAAAAGGAAAAGTTGTAAAGTGCTTCAGATGATCTTTGTTCTAAAATAATATTTGATAATTAACTGTATTTTCTTCCAGGTGACAATGAAATGAAATGTGTGGCTTGTTTCTAATTACAGGCTAATCGTCATCGTCCAGAAGAAGATAAATTTATATACCCATACAATCTTGGTTGGCAAGAGAACCTACGCCAAGTTTTCTCTCCTACCTTAATCCCGCTCGGCGACGGTATTACATGGCCGGTGGTTGAAGGTTGCGATCAGTACACTTTGACCGTAAGTAAATTGTGTTTAAGTTATGTTTTAAGTTTCACATGCAATCTGGCCTATATTTGAGTAATTACACCAAAGATTCACATTACATAAAACTATTGTTACAGACTTCTGTTCTAATCACTCCACTTATATCACATTTGCCTAGTGCTCAACCTCAACATTTGACCCCCATCCCCTGAATACATTTTTCATCCGATTACACCATTCAGCATGACTTCAAGTAGTATTCGTACCAAACTTCATTCAAATTGATCATTCATTTGGCCATAACTGTAGAACTCACAAATAGCAAAATACTCAAATCGTTGGTCAATAAACTAGATTTGTTTAGTTTACCATAAGTTTGTTAATTCGTTTATTACGAACTTCTCTGCAGAGAGAGCAGATTCATCAGAAAGAAGAAAAACGAATGCGCACGCGAGAATATGCCATTGTGGAGCCTGCTAGTGGTAGCTGGGTGCCGATCAGTAAAGGATTCAAAGTTGTGTGCGCTCCTCCATTTTCCGACGAGTCACGCATTAAATTGGAGGAAGGCGACCGCGTTTTAGTCACTAGATGGAAAAGGTTAGTGTATTTCAAAGTTAAATAAATATTTTTTGAGTTCTTTTCCAGTGTGTAGTTTGTTTATTTTTGAGTTTCCTTCTTAGGCATTGGATGTATGGTGAGAAGATCATCGATGAACTCCATTATTCTACAAAAGGTAAAACAGCATTCCGTTACCGTAAATCCTCTATTTGTAGCCCGGGACTACTGGTTGAACATCAAGCCATTTTGACCCGGCTACAATTAGAGACCCGGCTGCAACTAGAGACCAGCTACTACAAATTTAGAAAAGAAATTTATGGGATCAATACGTGTAGAACATCTGTCTGACATTAAAAATGGTTAATAATATCACATGAATGCGTTTACCATTATGCTTTAAAAAAAACCTAAAAATGGCAGCACCCATTAATAAATAAGAACTTTTAAAAATCAAGCCACTTTGAATCGACTACAACTAGAAACCCGGCTACTACTAATTCAAGAATGGGAATAAAACCCGGCTACAATTGAGGATCCAGCCACAAAATAGAGGATTTACGGTATTCGGACAAATTTCCATTTTTTATGTGCCAGCCCTAGCGAACTGGCCATTTTAATACCTGAAGGATGGATGGATCGAATTGTTCACCTTTCATTATATAAACCATGACAAGAACGCTGGCAAACAACTTCTCTGCCAACCAGGATCGTTGAATCGTAGGGAATACCCGTGCACTGATATTACCTAGGCTTGAGTGATTGCAGTTAGAACGATGAACTTGTATGCGGCCTTTTCTATCAAGCTTACTTTGGCGGTCGTGTCTGCAGGGTGGTATTGCTGTCTGTTGTTGAATGTGGAGGAGAAAGTTGGCACGTACAGTTAACCTCCCTTTACAATGATACCTCTTACAACAATAAATGTTATAACAATGGTTGAGTTTTATTGTGGCTCTTCAGGCATCACTGCATGCAAAAGTGATTGTTGATAATCTTGATATAACATTTTTTCTAAATAACTCTTGAAGAATCGTTATAAAGAAGTTTCAGTGTAGCAGTTATGCATGCAATTGGCGTGGACCAGCTTAGCTTAAGCTGGTTTAAGTGCTATCTTTCTGGTAGAAAACAATGTGTTCGTGTTAAAAGTCAAACATCTCCTTTTCTCAGTGTTCAATCTGGTGTTCCACAGGGCTCTATTCTGGGCCGTTTATAGTTTGCTGTTTTTATTAATGACTTGCCTAGCCGCATTGTTAATTCTAGCCATTACATGTGCACTGATGACGCCCAGTTAGGTAAGGCATTCTCCGCACTTGGTAATGATAATTCTCGTGGCGAACTTAATCGTTATCTTTCTAATGTCCATAATTGGTCTACTTCTCTACAGCTAATGGAATTGCACTTAATACTAAAAATCATATTTTCGCCAAATTTTGAACGTTTTTAACATTCCAGTACACCATTTTAACTTGGTCGAAACGAACTTTTCATTGGTGCTAATTTTAAGCCTCTAGCTCAAACTACTAAGAAGTTATTTGGCAAAAACTAAAATATTTTTAATACTAGATGGCATAAGGAACATATTAGCAGAATAATATACTTTTTTAGGCTGACTGCAAACTTTTTCAGTCTTTTGCTAGGTAAACGTCAAAGAAATGTGGTCAGTTGCATAAAATAAAAAATAAAATAAGATCCCTGATTACCTGGTGTTTGAGTTTGCAACCTCGACCATAAACCAATCAATTTTTTTTTTTGCATGGCCTTATACAAGTAAAACAGTACCTTATATTTCAAAGCACAAATATGTTAGCTCTATTTTTCACAGTTAAAAAAAAAGGCGAAAACACAAGCACTTCACATCATGCCTGCCATCTTTTTCGACCTCTCCCACCCCCGTCCTTCCGTCTTATCACCATTTCCGGCAACCACTTCATTTCCAAGATGCCAGGCATGATGTGACGTGCTTGTGTTTTACCCTTGTTTTTTAAATTTCTTTTTATTTTTCAATTTTGAAAAATGAAGCCAACATAGTTATGCTTCGAAATATAAAGTACTGTTTTACTCGTATAATACGTGGAGCTTTATAGTGTTCTCTTATCGGCCCTGTACGCATTTTTTAATCAACGAAACGCTACAGTGGTAATGCTTGTTTGTTGACGTTGGATCGGTTTTCTCACAAACTGTTGTGACGAGGCTACGTTCCTGGTTGCAATTCATAGGACTGTATGTATAGTGGTGATGTGGATATATCTGATTCTGATTGCCGAATCACCATTCTGTCTTCCATACTGGTATTATTTTGTCATAATTTATTTCGAAACCTATGTGCAGATATTTTGAGGAACAAAAGTACAGTATATGGTAGTGTCTAAAGACCCACAACATTTGAAGTCTTAATGATGACTTTTTTAAACCGTTTCCAGAGGTGGTCCGTATCAGGGGCTGGTTTCCCCGCAAGTGTGCTGTTGAAGTGATCAACGGCGAACCTGAATCGACACTTCCCCCCACGTCAGCCGCCACAAAGAAGAAGAAGAAAAAGCATCAATGACAATTGAAAGTGTGTACTAGCCTTCACTTTGATTGATAATTTATGAGACATTTACAATTTTTATTAAAACAACTGAATTTTGAATTATTGAAGTAGCGGACTGCAAGGAAACACTTCACATGTATGACTTTACGAAGCAGGTTTCCAAATCTGTTGAATTGTGTGAACTATGAAGTTCTTCAGCTTATGCAAACTCACCATCATGCATAGCACACCATCTCTTATAGCTCGTGCAGGTAGACGTGGATAATTTATTGATATAAACAAATTTTATGTTTTATTTTTGAAAATCACGTAATGCCTTTCCAGTTTCCATGCCATTTTGTTTTAATACCCGCCTAGAACTTCCGTAGGCGAGCATTAATGCTTAAAAATCTTCCATAGTTTTAGAGATTTTTACAAAACAGCCCACAACAATACAGGAGAATGTTATCATCCCACCTATAGTTTAAAATATCGAGTTCGAAGCCATACGGGGCATATACAAATGACTTCCAACCTTTAAGTGTTGTTGAAGAGCAAAATAAAAAAAAAGGTACATCAGATTTTTCGGACAAACTCAAACTCATTTTACAGCCATGTCTAGAATTTTCCAGAACTGTCTTCCTTTTTCATCGGTAATGAATGTTGTTTTTGTGTTCAGGGGTTGCAAATTATGTGACAAATGTAACGGGGTGGGGTTGAAAAGGAGCAAAATTTGTGTACAGACCCATATTCAAACTCTACTCCAGTTGAAATATTTCAGCCATTAAAAGTCATCATATCAAACGCCAAGCTCTTTTGCCACGTTAATCATACCGACTAAGACTTCAAATGTTAAATGAAATAATTGAAAATTAATTGCGCAGTAAGTCAGTCTCAGTTATTTCATTTAACCTTCGAACTATTACTCCTTGGGATTAACATGGCAAAAGAGCTTGGTGTTTGATTTTCCGACTTCAAATGACCGAAAACCTTGGCGGGAATCCTTAATAAGTTTGGTTTTGGGTAGATTCGAACTCTACTCAAGTTAAAATATTTGAGCTTCGAGTATTTTCCCATTTTGCTTCAACGGATTGTCATGATTCAGCCTATCATTTAAAATGGTATTTTTTGCTTCATTTACAATGGATAAAACTGTAAGTTGTTAACTGTTTCCTGTCATCAAAAGCCATAATGTCGTAGCATAGTAGAAGGTTTCTTTATTTTTAAGACATCATTTGGGACCAGTGCCCATACAGCGGATACGGGTGTTTTTGGTACTGATCACACGATTTTTTCGTCTGGATCTGTGTGTGATTTATTGTGTTCGAAGGTTGGCAACAGGTGTCCCACGGTCATGACGTGCAAACACAGCGTAAATGTAAGTAGTTTAGGGAACATCGTAGTTTAAAAAAAAAAATAGTTTTACTTATGCTAAAATACTTACCTTGATGGAACCGATCTATCAACTCAACTGGTCAAACCGGTGATTATGAACGGATCAGGAAATGAAAGTGGAGATTAATGGAATGGAGTCAATGAGTTATGCAAGATGGGGCATCTCCCTGGTGGGGCGCTGGTATTTTGATTTTAAGTTTTGGGGTTAATGCTGGGCATGGAGCAAATTTTCGTAGATTGGTAAGTAATTTTGGATAGGAAAAACTTTTAATGTTTAAAACTACGTTTCATTCCCCATAAACAAGAATCAAGTTTTGATAAACATACGTTGACCAAAAATTGTGCAATGCCGTACCTTCACCCTGAAATGTCACATAACTTCATTTAGATTAGTCAGTAAATTGGTTAAAAAAAATTTCAGATTAACTGTTTGGGAAATTGCCCATTTTTTTACATGCCACCTTTCCTGTGTGTATTACGTGTAGCAGTACCGATCTGCTTTCCATTTGCCAAACTAACTCGAAAAGCTAAATAATCAGAAACTTACAGGAGTAGTGAAACGATCGTGTTAAAACCATCTCTTGCACAATATTGTGACCGAGAGTTTAAATCATTTACGCTTTGATGAGTCATCAATTTAAACAATAATTGGTTCATCAAGCATATAATCATTAAGGCTACACCGATACTAACTTTACTGATCCGATACCGGTACCGATGCTTCCAAAATTGAATGCTTAATTTTTTTGTATCAAATTATTCATAACAGTGTAGTTTTCTTCAAAAGTCCAATAATATTATTAAAATGAAAAATTTTAAAATGATAAATGAACAGTTAAAAGATACAGGTAGATACTCAGTGATTTCCTGGGAGTTCGAGTTATCGATATTTCAGTGAAAGTTGCTGAAATCGATCCGATACCCAAAATATCAGTAATCGATCCGATTCAGTGTTGGTTTTGGTGCAGCCTTAATAATCACTCATTATTTATTTGGAAATAGCAGTATAAGTATGGCTGACGTAGTAGTCAGGGGAATGCTTGGTTCATTTTTTTAATGCTGACTTTTTTGACACTAACGGTAGGCAATCCAATATCAATTGTAATGATCGGCTAAGTGATCGGTAAATTTTTTTAATTGGGCAGGCTACCAATTGCTACATATCGGGCTCTGATCGACATAATAAACTGATTTAGTATGGCGTTCATTCACTTTTCATAGAACTTGGTCACCTCTTAAATCTAAATAGCGAGTCAGAAACATAATAATTGTTCAAATACATGCTAGGACGCGTGAGTATGTATCTTATTACATGAAAACAGGGCTTGCAGAAACTTATGCAGCTGTTTTCATAATTGCCTTCAATCTGCAGCTCCGGCAATTTGCCGTAACCTTATTTGGCCGCATGATCCTTACAGTGCTGTGAACTTTGCATTACATTACAACATTACATTACAAGGCTTGCGTCGTATTTTTTTTTGCTGGGGGCTTTATTCGAAATGCTGTGAGACTACGAAGATCTCACAGCATTTAGCCGCCTGGGTTCTAACATTTATTGCGAAACTTGCATGAAAAGTATTGAAAAAATATGAGCTTTTGAGTTCGATGTGGTATCATGGAGAAAGAGCGAGGAGGTGGAGTTGGCTGCTTGGAATAGCAGAATAAATCGACCAAAATATGTCGTTAATCTCGCTATGGAAAAAAACCGGTAACCGTGTTTACTAGGCATAATTTGGTAATTTGATGACATTCAAAAAATTACTCTAAAATCACACTCGGAAGAACACAAACGTACACTTAAATTTTCGGTTATTATACAGGGTCTGTAGTACTATAGTCCTTTAGCCTTCTTCACAAGAAATAAACGCGAAGCACTGAAATGTTTGTTGATCAAATTTGAAAATCGTGTTGAAAAATATTTTCATCAATATGTGATCAACGAACATGTTGGTGTTTATTTTTTTGAAGAAGGTGAAAGGACTACTACGGACGCTGTATGTAATCACCGAAAATGTAAGTTTACATTTAGTGCTTGTCCTAGCATGGGTTTGTAGTAACGTAATGATGTAGTTTTTTTTTTTAATCATGCCTTAGGCCTTGAAAAATTCTTTGCTTTTCGTGCATTTTTTTAATTTAACGAAAGTGACCGGGTGACCAAGCTTTTTATTATTATAAATATTTCAAAAGGCCTTCTTTTGGCAATTTTTATTCCAAATACATTTTTTGCCCTTTTTCAAGACGCCAAAAACGAATGTCAAAAAAAACTATTGTGCAAATAGTGGTGTAAGACCCACAAGCTAGTTTACGTGACTTAATTGTTTGTCTTGCACTTCACTCTGAGTTGCTCAAGACGCAAAATAGTAACATGTTCAGCTCAAAATCGCTTTAAAAATCTTTGACCAGCAGGGTTTTGGGTCACCAGCAAGGACCCTGAGAAGCAAAAAAAATATGTTTCGCGTCCTTGGTATTTGCCATGAAACCAAAAAACTGGGTTACGTTGGGTTGAAGCATTTCATACCCGAGTTTACGATATAACTAAGGTCTGGGTTTGGAAACTCTACTAGCACGTCAGGAAAACGTAGTCTAGGTATTCACTCAATGTCCCTCCATCCACCGCATGGTTAATTCTGGTTGACATCGGGTCAAATTTGTGGGAAAAAATAGATGTTATTTAGTGTGGTAATTTTTTCGGGAACGAATTTCTTTGTGAAGGCTGAGAGACTTATGTGGGAACGTGAGATTTTTCTACATATCTTCAGAACAGGATGCTTTCTTCTGGGGTGGTTGAATATGCAACTTAGGTAGAGTCAGACCACTCAAAGCTAGGCTGCAGAACAACCTCCAGATGAATGTTTTCATTGGTGAGGATGGACACATTTACTCATAGTTCTGTTATTAGAGCCATTATTCTCCGATGTCATTGGCGCAAAACCATTCAGTGATAAATTATGCTAACTCTTGCAAAGCCAAGCCGAAGAAGTGTGTTTCGTTAGTTCAACTAGTTGTGAACAAAATTAATGAATAATGCCACCTGAAAAAAGGAAATTGTTTCTCTAGCCTTCTTCTACATAATTGGTGCGGACGGGTAGTTTTAAAAAAAAACAAAGCTTTCGTCCCCTTTTGGTGCATGTTTAACAGTGCTTAGGGCTTACATACCAATTGTAGTCACAAATCACCATACAAAATTGCTAACTCGATAAATTATATACACATAAAAAAATTCAGTGAATATAGGCACCATAAATTTTCAGTACTTGAGTTGACATTTTCGTTGCATAACCAAAAAAAAAAAAAGGTGCGAAGAATAATTGTAAAATATTGATAATATAGATAATTCTGTTTCGAATATTCAAGTCAAAAAGCATTGCATTAAATCGAGCTGTAAAACTGTATTCAGCAAACACTTATGTGTAAATACATATCACTCACATCGACGTTTAATTACTCGCTCTTAAATTACAACCAAGCTACAACATCTGTTCTACACGGGCACCTGTTGGATCACAACATGTAAGGAACAAGATGCGTTAGAGCAGCCAACACTTTTCGCGAAGATCTCTTTGTTTGTACTTTGCCGCATAGCATTATGTGGTTTAATCTTACCTAAGCGGCATATTCAACAGTTTCTAGTTTTCCTTTGACGGGGAATTTACAGTGCTTGCTTGTGTCTGGTTGGTTTTGCGGGAAACTTGGATTCCTCGTCCTTGCTTGTGTGTTCAGCGAACAGTTTATTGAACAGAAAAAAACAATCCATAATGCTTTTATTACTGTTAACGTGGTCAGTGTATATAGGGGTGACACTCTGTGTTTGGTAAACCTGCAGAGATATTAAATATTTTTTGCGACGTACCCAAATTGTGGAGTGTTGATTGGATTCCTGCGCTATTGTGTTAATAGGATGAAGGAATGCAATAGAATTTTGTTCGATTGAAGATTTCCATTGCAGTGGAGTTAGTAAATTGTGGGGAGCAGTGTAATTAAGTATTGCTAGTCTTAATTTGGGTGTTGCTAACAATAATAAAGATATGCTGGTAATTTATTATTAATCATTTTGTGTTTGTTTTTTAATAAGTTCATCAAACCAATATCTAAATAATTTGTTTTGAAAATTTGTTTACAAATTTTTGCTGTTGTTTATTTTTTGATTATTTTGTTAAAATTTGTACCTGTAAAATAAACAAAAGTTCATGACATTTGTAAATTTGTGTTCTGTAATTTTTGCATTTAAAATGGGAATGCTTCGTGTGGAGAATATGTATGGCAACAGCAACAAGTCACCTGTAATTTTAAAACTCTAGCCACTTGGGGAAAGAGCAATTTTATCGTTTTTAAAGTCAAGTGGCTTACTGCTTAGGAATTTGACCCTTCATTGTTATAGTCAGGCTCTTCAATTCACGAGCCACCTAAGTGTGCAAAAAGCTTGTGAGTTCGCTGATTATACGATGTACCCACACACCATTGTTCTATCAGTGACGATGTTATGGCACTTATTTCTGCAGCATCAAGCATCATCTAGCACTATCTAGCAATCTAGTACTCTCTAGCTATTGCTCGCAGCAAGCAAAGCTAAGAAATATGTTTTAACTTAACAAACAAGCCACGTGCTTCCTTAATTATTTAGAACAAATTTGGTTTGTCCTCGTGCACCTGGAAGCAATATGAAAAGATTAACGATATTACGGCCACTAGATGGCGCTACAGTGGAATATAAAGAAAGTACCGTGGGGCCATCTAGTGAGAGTAATATCGTTATCCTTTTTAGCTTGCTCCCAGGTGCACGAAGACGTACCAAATTTTTACTCACTAATTAAGGAGGCACGGGGCTTATTTGTGACCAGCAGACTTGGGTGACTTTGGTGTGACTGTTGGCACATTCTTTTGAATTGAGCTGACATTATTTTATTTGGTTTTAGTTTTTAGCATGGAACCTTGCATCCTTATGACTTGTAAGTTTTATTTCCATGGCCCTGCTCTGCTGTTATTTTATTAATTTTTATTTTTATTTTTAAGTTGTTTGACATGTTTTAAGCCCTTCACCTGAAAACGGTTCCGACCTTGGAACCGAAACGTCGTGATTTCGTTGTTTCACCAGCACTTCAATGGCTACTCTGTATGTGTTTTTAATAAGAATGGGGCCTCGATTAAATTGAGTCAGCCACACCTCCTTAAAAACAAACAAACTGACCAACAACCTTGGTGTAAGCTACCACTGGAGAGACGACTTTACCTCGTGTAAGCAGGGGTTATAAAGCAATTACAAGACATGTGACAGGTGACATCGTATGGTGTACAATAAATTAACAATATGATGCCGCTAACCTAGTAGAGTAGTTTTTGCAAACTGGAGAGTTAACAATCGGGAACCTATATTGAAGCGGCCATTGTGGTGCCACAAATAACGACACCACACGAACTATGTCCTGTATTTACAGTGGCGGACTAGCCAGGGAGGGATATTCCTCCTTGCCTCAACTGGCCTCTGACTCTCGGATTTTTTAAAATCCGTAACATGAAGGCTTACGAAACTTTTATTGGTTCGATGTTAGTTTCACTGACAGATTTAAAATTACAAATGATAATGAAAAAAAAGGTAAGCTTTTTAATTTGTCAAGATTTATTCCGGCGCTGCATGAGCAGCTTACATATCATTTGATACCGTTACTCGATCTCAGTGCAAATCTTTCCTCGAAAACAGAGTTCGAGTCAGAAGAAAACCTTCCTCTCCTATCCTTATGCGATGGTGCAAATTTGCGAGGGGTAAAAGATCCAATGGTCCATCAATGGATACATCACGACTCAGTTTTTAAATTTTTTTTTTTTAGTATTGTGTTTTGCCCTGCCTCATTGACAAATTTCACAACATGGGGTAAAATTTGGTAAATTTGGTAAAATTTCCCTTGTGACCTTTGACCACGTTTGTCCTACTCTGGTCTCCCTGTTTGCAGATCACTACCGTAGTTACGGCCAAAATCATGAACCGTTTCGAAAGAACCATGATGCTTGAAACTTGATGAATAAAACTGGAATGAAATTTGGTGTATATATTCCTTGATATAAGGCTGGATGAATTGTGCATTTATTAGCGCTTACATGTTTTAGTTATTCTGTAACGTCGAAATCATTAGTTTTTCAGACGTAAGCCTCATAATATAAACACAATGGTGAAATAATTTGATTTGTGAGCAGTCCAGATTCTTCCACTACACTGCCATATGGTGGTTGAAGGCAGGGTGTGGAAACTGGCTCTCTTCTACTTGTTACATACATTACTCGCACATTTCTATCCTCCCTCCGTTGGAAGACGCATTAGGGCACGTTTACGCAACCGCTGGTTTTTGCATTCTCGCAGCTAGAAGCTAGAAATCACCTCAAATTCTAACATGGCGGTTTTATGTCTGCCGCCTCGCAACGAAAACAACAAATAACGCGAGTTCAGAAGCGTTTGAGAAAATTGTTTCGTCATGAGGAATTCTTTATATTATTGGCACGGATTATAAGACTGCAAGTATTTACTCAAACGATGTCGGATTTAGCTAATCCATTTAGCGTTGTTACCATGGCAATGTCTCCTTTACCATCGCGATTGAGTTCTAGTTGCGAGAATGCAAAGGCGAGTCGCTGCGTAAACGCGCCCTAACGCAACGAGACGTCCTCGCTCGCCGAAAACTATTTTCTAGTCTATCGTTATTAATTTGTCAGCTTGTTTTAAAATATATGCGTAAAAATAAATAACCTTTATACATATACAAAAAAAAATTAAGCAGTGAAGCTTAAACACTGGCAACACAAAATAATGCTGTGTTATATTCAATGTATATACATTGCCCTCAAGTTTCGTGTGGGTATTTTATCTTTTGTTAATATGCCTAAAAAATGTAAACAAATTAAAGTATTCAGCCTTACATACCCTCAGCACAATACGATTTCTCCTGCTCCCCCACCCCCAAAATTAACTGCTGAATTTACTGAAAATATGGTGTTCGTCAAAAAATGTCATAGCCTAATGAGAAAGAATGAAGGGGACTGGAAATGTCAAGCAATTTCAGTAATATTTTTGCAAAACAAATATCAGCGTCGGATGAAAACGTATCTGGTCGTTGATTACATTACATCGTGTGATTACATCATCAGACACAAGATTCTGGCTCATTTGCCGTTTTGTTGTAAGTTTGCACATTTTTCTTACCCTGTCATATGAAACGTCGAATTACGAATGCAGAGTCACTGCACCTTGACTTTCAAACAACAAATTTCCACGCTTTTCTAAATACGTTGACTCTCATAGAGCAAATTTCCACGTTTTCCTAATAATCCTTGACTTTCAAAGAACGAATTTCCTCGTTTTTCCGAAGTTCCTGACTTTAAAACAGCAAATTCCCTTTTTTTCTAACTATCCCTGCCATTCAGACAACAAATGTCCTCGTTTCCCTGTCTTTCACTTGCTTTCAAACAACAAATTTCCACACTTTTCTATATAGCGTTGATTTTCAAACAGCAAATTTCTTCGTTTTTCTAATTGTCCTTGACTTTCAAAGAACGACTTTCCTCGATTTTCTGAAATTCCTGACTATAAACCGACAAATTTCCTTTCTTATAAATATCCCTGCTTTTCACACATCAAATTTCCACGTTTAAGAAAAAATTTCTCTCCCTTTCAGACGACAGATGTTCTCGTTTTCCTAATTATTACTGACTTTCAAACAAATTTCCATGCTTTTCTAATTATTGTTGACTTCCAAACAGCAAATTTCCTCGTTTTCCTAAATATCATTGACTTTCAAACAACAAATTTTCATCCTTTTCTAAAAGACATTGACATCCAAACAGCAAATTTCCTCGTTTTCCTAATTATCACTGACTTTCAAAAAAAAAATTTCCTCGCTTTTCTACATATCCGTGACCTTCAAGCAGCAAATTTCCTGTTTTTTTAATATCCTTGACTTTAAAACAAAAAATTTCCTCGTTTTCCTAATTATCACTGACTTTCATACAACAAATTTGTACGCTTTTCTAAATATGGCTGACTTCCAAACAGCACATTTCCTCGTTTTCCTAAGTATCACTGACTTTCAAACAAAAATTTCCTCGTTTTTCTAAACATCCTTAACTTTCAAACAACATAATTATTTTCAGTGTCTAAATAAAACAAATTCTTTCCTATTATACTTTCAGAAAACAAATGTCCTCGTTTTCCTGATTATCATTGACTTTCAAATAACAAATCTCAACGTTTTTTCTAAAGAGCCTTAACATTCACACCACAAATTCTTCGAAATTTTTTATTCCTGACTTTCACAAAATAAATGTCCTCTATTTAGCAAAAATCTCAGACTGTCACCACAACAAATTTTCACGATTTATTTAATATCCTAGACTACACACTAACAAAATTTCCTCGATTTTACCTCAAAGGTCTCAGACTTTTACAACAAATTTCCTCGATTTTCCAAATACCGCAGCCTTTCACAACAAATTCTAGATTTTCCAAACATTTCAGACTTACACAAAAAATATCCTTACTTTCCAAAATCTCAAGACTTTCTACAACGAATTTCCTCAATTTTCAAAATATTTCAGACTTTCACAACAAAATTTCCTCAATATTCCAAGCATTTCAGACTTGTACAACAAATTTCCTCTATTTTAGAAACATTTCAGACTTTCACAACAAATTTCCTCGATTATCCAAACATCTCAGATTTTCACAATTTTTCGACATGCCCAGTGACGGTGCTAGGGGTGGGCTATGATGACCCCACTAAACATTTCACGTCTTCCCCCCCCCCCCTCCCCCTGCCGGCTCCCCTAACCCCAACACTGAGGTCACCACCAGGAACAAAAAACTAAAAAAAATTGCAGGCTAAACACCAAATGAATAAACTGTGCTTTCATTTTTACTTTATTTATTTAACTAAATACAGATGCGAACCTATTTACGTTGCCTTTTAGACTTATATGTCAGACTGCCTGAGCGGGGAATCGAACCCAGGACCTTTGAAACCGAAGGCCAAGGTCCTACCGCTGAGCCAGACTGACCGCTGAGTGATTTCCCGCTCAGCCAGTCTGTCATATAAGTCCAAAAGGCAACGTAAATAGGTTTGCATCTGTATTTAGTTATTTCTTGAGCGCCTTTGGCTTTCCCGTCTTTATTTATTTATTTATTTATTTTTGTAGCACTTTGCAGTAATTTATTTTGTGTGATTATGGGGCGTATTTTACAAGAAAATTGGATGTGCCCTCTGCCGGCACCCTAAACAATTCAGTCCTGACGCCGTCCCTGCACTAGCCACAACAACACAATTCCTTCTATGGTATCTTTCAAGTATCCACCCTGACTTTTCCAAACCGCCACACGTCTTGTCATATCGGTGTCACCCTTTTAATCCAAGAACAAAATTCTGAAAGAAAAACCTACAATAAACGATTTTAGATAAACGTTTAACCTTTACAGTTAATCGGAAAAATAAAAACTGGAGCTTTCCGGTTTCGTCTTTCTTCTCATAAGACGAACCATGACGACACCATTTCTACCCATCACTGCCGTGATGTCATCAGGTTTGCGGTTTAACGTCTGCGAAAAGTGGACCCAACTAGTCCTTGAACATAAAATGTACCATATCAATTTCAGTTTCCCGATAAAATAACTAAATAAAAAAAATAACAAAAATCTCACCAAACTACGCTGTTCTGAATCTGACGGCAAACACAACGTCGGGGTCCAAACGACGAAGTTGCGTCCACGGCTCAGATCAGCTCTGATCGAAATATTGCGTATAGGACTTTAAAAAAAAAAATTGTTTTCCAAGGTGTGACTATTTTGCAGGTTCTCCCGGAATTCAGGAAATACATATCAGAAGCAGGCGTTAGTAATTCGCCGGAAATATAGGCCTTTAGGCTACCTGGGAAGTTAAGTTTGAAACTCCGTCTATACCTACAAGTAAAATCGAAATCCGTGCGATTGTGTACATGTGTAAATTTTAGCAGTGGGCCAATAATTGTGTAAATTACTGTATATATGGATCTTCGTTCCCAATTCTTCGACACCCAACCAGAGTGAATTTAACTTCGTGTAATTATTTATTGTTGTGACGATGGAGGTGAAATTAATATACGGACTGCTGCTTGGATTGGTACAGCATTACTTGCTAACAGAAGCTAAACAGGTACGTAAATTATTTAATGTTTTCGTAGTCATTCTTACTTCTTTATTTATCAAGGGTTACGTTTTACGGGAGTTTATACTGGAGGACTGCGTAAAAAAAAAAAACCATGCTACGAACAGAACTGACAGTCCAAGCAATCGCCTCTAGAAGGCAGGGCAGTTGCGGATCTGTAGTTGGGGCACCCTAACTATGCACTTGTGAAGGGAAGATATGGGTTACTAATGAGCACTCATAACAATAGGATTAAATACGGGAGGAAGATGAAGGGTGAGGTGAACTGGAGTAGGAGGAAGTAATTAAAAGAAAGAAAAAGTAAAAATAACTGACAAATGAAACGTTCAAGTTTATAACTAGAAAATGATTTTTGTTTTTGTGTGTGAATTTGGCTGCAAATTTGATTTCTGTGTAACCTCATCCTTCCTCTCCCTCCCCTATTTAATTCTGTATTGTTATGAGAGCTTATTAGCTTTATTCCCCTCACAAGTTTATGTTAGGGTACCCCAACTATAGAATTTTGTGAAGGGGGTGCTGTTGCATACCAGTCCAACGCCAGCTAGGGGTCTGGGGGAGCATTGCAAGCTTCCCCAGCAGGGTTTGGGGCAGACCCCCTGAAAATGTATGCGTTTTCTGGCTTCTGGAGTACATGTTTGGAGAACAAATTTAGGTCATAAAACGACGGCTGTTGTTAAAATATTCATTCAGCAGCCAACCAACATGTGGACAAACTGCCATACACTGACACCCCACAATGACCTCTGATTACTACGTAAATATCTGCTCCTTCATCGGATATGGTTTAGCACAATTTTAATTGCCTTCAATACCATTCTGCGCCCTAAAACTTACTTTAGAAGAATTCTTTATCCCATATGGGGCTGCCTGAAAAATAATGTGACCCCTCCCTTCCCTTAGGGGAACGGTGAAAAACTTTCTTTATCGCCACTTCCTTTTTTTGTCATTCCATTCGTGGGTAAGTAAACAAACAATATTGAAGGTCAAGACAAAAATGTGTTGGGCAATTTTTTTCTCTACGCCTAGCACGAAAACAACATTAAAAATATTATTTAGTGTTGAAGGTGCACAGTGCACCCACCTAAATCTGCCACCAAGGGCAGACGGGTTTTCTTGTGATTTTTATCCTTACTTTGTGCTTTTCGTATTTGGTCTAATTTGGCCTTCCAAAGTAAATATTCACTTACGCGAAG
>JAHWFP010005136.1:0-18130 GCA_023313725.1 Lithobius niger | reverse complement strand
ACAAACAAACAAACAAATCTTGCGATTACAATTTATTTGCAGAAAGTTAGCACGAAGATCGATCGATTGTTGTGTGCGTGGCGTATCTGGAGTCCTGCAGTATTTTTTTTTGAGCGGCTACGTCCTCCTGGAGGGAGCGACTTTAATCGACGGCTGCCACTATGTTTGGTAACCATCGTAGATATCAACAAGGCACTCTGCTATCCGAATGTACAATCGATTGTCTATGTTCGTTCTGCGGCGAACTCAAGATAGGCCGTGGACACTATAGAGCAGTGACACGACGTAGTATTATTGTATATAACTCTATGCTGGAGCCTTAATGGGTTAGCTGCAAGGGGAACTGCAGAGAGAAACAGAACGGCGTCATACTGAAGCCGATGCTGTGAAGGGTGATTTCTTAGACCTAAAACGCGTGATTTTTGTTGTTGGAGAAAACAGCGTTATTTTAAGCCTAAGAAATCCGCTCTTCCGTTGTTTTTCCCTCCATTTTTATGTAGTGCACCTTGTAGTTATGCCCTCCAAAACCCATACTGGTGCCAATATGGCGGCAAATGTCACTGCTCTATAGGGATTTGTGGATGCTACCTACAAAAAAAAAAGTACGTAATACAATCAACCCAACAAACAAGAACAAAGAACATTGTATATTTTAAAATCAGTATAAAGATTGCACTTTACATCAGTATTCACGGATTAAAAAATTGGCTAAAACGTAAACAGTTAACGAAGCAGGCAGTCATCATTTCTGCCTACCTTGTATGACTACAAGATAAAGTAACCGGAAACAGACATATCCTACCAGATAGTAAAAGAAAGATACATGGTTCGAATTCCTTTCGGGGTACTAGTCTTTCTTTCCTTCACATATTATTTTCTCAATTTCCTCTATTTGCCAGCGTGGTTTAAATTGCTCTAAAGAATATTGCCAAGTTTCTTTTTAATAATGTTGAGTGTTACCGTTACGTTCGGCATTTAAAAAAAAATGTTCGGCTGAAAAAAGTTTCACATCTAGCAACCAATTTGACCATCTCGTTTCAGTTATACATGGGTAGGGGAGTCTAAATGTCCCGGGGCACAAATTTTCACCCCCCCCCCCCCTCCCTAGCCATTCCTCCTTCCCCCTTAACCGTCAACAATTCAAAAGCATAATGTGAAGCAAAAACGTACAGCACACAATTCTGGACAGGAAAGAGGATATACATCTTTTACGTGAAAGCAACCCTTGAACCCCAAAATCGTATTTAACGTATATCAGCCTTATTTCGCGTGAAAGCTCCTTTTATCAATTGGTTGTTATAGGGATTTTCGTGTTCAAAGTGTTTTTGCGAACCCTCTAATAGTCCAAATTGGACATTCTCAGTATTTTCAGAAAGGTCGGGATGTATTCTTTCAGCAATTCTAACCGAAATGGGTTAGCTTAGGTAGGGACCGTCTTATGACAATTAAAAGGTGTAAAGGTAATGGCGTAGCAGCGAAAGCGTATGGTGATTTTCGAATTCATAGTGCTGTTGAGAGCCCTGTAATAGCCCGAGATGGACATGTTTAGGATATTGTGAAAGGTGGGGATCTATTCTTTGTATCAATCCTAACTGAAATTGTTTAGGTTAGATAGAGACCGTCTTACGCTGTAATTAGTGTAGCTATAATTAGTGTAGTGGCTACTTTCAATTTCAAAGTGCCATTGTAATGCCCATATTTGCATTTGTAACTAAGATAACCAATTTCGTGCAGTAGTTTCAGTCTCTCATTTTTTAAAGTCTTCTGTTAATCCAGAACGGGTAATTTGATTGTTTCTACTTAAGTTTCTGGGCTTTGCCTTTTTTCTCACACCACCGCTTGTATTTTTCACGTTTTGTCAGTTATCACACTTTTCATATTTTTTGTTACAATTAGCGTATTTTTGTCACATTTTTTCACACCGAGAGCACCCAGTCTAGAGCACACAGTGATCACAAAATTACAAATGGAATCACCTGGTACCCTCTTCAATTCTGTCCTAGCGTGGACCCTCCGGTCCCAGACCCTCCTAATCTTACCCACCTTGTTATGAAGAACCTTCCCAACAAGGGCGTACTTTTTCTATAACTCTTCACGTACGACTGTTAGAGCATGTGCATGTGACGTCACAGTTTCCCAACTCAAGTTTGTGGGGCGTACAGAAACTGGCATGTCCCAATCTAATATCCTGATTTTACTTAAATTTCAGAACACACCATCACGACTGAACCTCACAGTGGCCAGTCTATGAGGTAAGAAAATATTGTTAATACCAAGGATGATTGACTAGGAGGTCGGCCCACTCACTGCTACGTGGCACCACTGAGCGATATCTGGTCAAAGTTTACTCGGCGTAGATGAGTGAATTTACCAAGATTTCACAGTTTATTCTATCTAAACGAAGTGTTTGGTCACCATTTTGGGCATGACTTCCAGGTGATAATTATGATTTGTTCGCGATCGAGTGGGATGTCCTCTACTATTTAGTCCAAGGTTACATTTAGGCTCCAGTTGTGCCGCATATGACACTCAGGATGCCAGTACGCTTGTAAGAATTACGATGTCAAATACTTCTAACGTAATTAATCCAACATGAACAAACGTTAAAACACAGAGAGCAGAAAGTAAGGCTTTGTTTTAAAAAATCCATAAAATCAGTGAAACGAGAAAAATGTAAGGTGTGGTACGATACTAACCCATGGTTAGTATACGACCCATGGTTCGTGAAGATCGGTTCCGACGTCGCTTATACCATGACCTACGGGGGGTTTTCTCTTATTTAAATGATTTTAAGGAATTGGATTTTTTTAGCGGTTTTGTCATTAAGTCACTTGTTTTTATTAAATAAATTCATTGCAGACCTTTCATCTTGTGAATCCATTGCCGCACAGCACTGCCAAAAAAAATTAATTGCAACATCGGTATCCTAACACCTATATAAAGGCTTGACCATAGAGATTCGACACGTTATCTGATTTTGCCGCCAGTCGTGCTGTGAGCACACCAGGAAAAGGACTTCTCTCATCAGCTAAATTGAATTATGTAGTAACTCGTGGCATGTGATGCGTGAATTTTAAGCGTAAAACATGGCATTGGTGGCAAATTATTAAAGTTAACAAAAACGACTTGATGCTACATACGTCTTTGTGGGCTAGACATCGAAATCAAGGATCACGAGGCTAAATTTCGTTAAATTCAACACCGACGAAGAACCACGGTACGTGTTTATTGTATTGTATTGCGCTAAGGAATTTTCAATTCTCATTAAAAACGTGTTAAACAGTCCTTTCACATAGCAATAAATCATTCGAAGACTTCAAGGATAGTCACCGTTATAGTAAAATAATGTTCGGTTATTGCTGCAATACCGGGATGAATTATACCGGGTTATTGCTCTAATAATGAGATGAATGATTCGTTTCGGTGCATGCTACTAACACTAATCAATGATATGAGCACAGTTTGTAGAGCGTGCTAGGGGGCAGTTTTTGAAATCTTTGGATGACATGGCTCGCATGCTGTGCGAGCGTCAAGCCTTTATAGTTATTAGGAAGCGTAGTGCAACCATCAGATGCAAACCTGTTGGTTTTCCGTTTCGTAATTTGTTAACCATTGTTGTTAATTCTTCTCTTTGACACCATATTTTCCGATAGGTTACGTGGCGGCGCTGGCTTCTGGCAGGGAGCTGCGGAGGTTTATTACGCATCCGAGTGGCGTCCCATTTGCGCCAGGTCGTGGAACAAGCCGGAAGCGGACGTGGCTTGTCGCCATCTTGGATTCCTACGAGGCGCTTCTGAAGCCAACGTGACTCTTAAGAAACCTTTGAAGCCTACTCGTGATTCCGATTGGCTGCTAGTGACGTGCAATGGAAACGAGACGTCCATCTTGAAATGTAACCTGGAAACCAGGAGGACGTGCAGCCACGCGCAGCCAGCTGGCGTCACGTGCTTGAAAAACAGAGGTAAGTCTTAAAAGTACATTCCTCCCAGCGACATTTTTCTCGATCCTCCACATCAAGTTGCGGCCCCAAAGTTTCATTTACTTACCGTTAATCAATCCCTAGCTTAAAATCCGTTTTAAAATGTGGCGTCTACGAGATTTTCTGTTGAATATTGGTAACTTTATTTACTGCGTCCCGCACCTATATGATCCTTTGCGCGCCTACAATGACCATGGCGTTTCATTGTTTCCGGTTGTGACGTCACAGTTTTTGCGTCAACGCTGTCACGTGACCCGCAATTCGTCTGCTAGGCCAGACTTCGTTCACGTGATCACGAGAAGACGAGGGCGGAAGTGACGTTGTAGTATTACTGCGCCGAATCTCACGACGGCAGCGCGCGAACAAATCACTGCGCGTGGCTGTTATAAGACAGGCCGGATGTTGCTTGAACATCATTTTCCGATCGATCATACTATAAATAAAAATTGATTTAATATTTGTTGTCAAGAGCTGTGTAGGAAAGAGAGTTTATATGTGGACAATTTTCCCTTTCATGCATTTGGGAGTAGAGCTGTAAAATTTTGCCACTCATCTGGATGGATCCACGTGCGGTTAGGCCTAACTACACAAATGTACGCCTGTAAATTCGCATTAGCGAATGTTTACTAAGGACGGAGTCTCTTTAGCTATGTACTAAGACCAAACTGCAGGCCACAGGGGCTCGCAATTTTTTTTTATTTAGCCTATTTATTTAACAATAAAAAGGAGTGATGCGGCCCGTAATTATTGACGCGAACACTTATGAGAAACGATGTTTTTTTTTTGCAGCCTTAGTTTATTTCCTCTATTCGCAGGGCAGAGCTAGCCCTACGTAATTTCTGTCCAGTGCTTTACCTCGAATTTCGCCCTTCGCCCACCTTTCGAAAATACGCGAGGTAGGAATTTCATCTTCGAAAGTCGTGAATTTCGTGTACCAAGGCGCCCTTGTCATGAAATTTCAGCCAAATAAAAATAAAATTGCGAACCTTACCATGTCCCAAACAGATAGACACGCAAAATCTAGTTTCAGTCCGAGTGTCAACCTCGCTTGCTTCTCACGCTCGGCCAATAAGTAAACCGGAAGGAAGACCTATGCACGTAATTCTGTTCGAATCTCAAAACACTAACCGTCAAAATCTGACGTGTCGAAAGGGGAGAATTCGAAACCGAGAGTTTTGAAGTGCAGTGGCGGTAAGAAATGGAACCTAAAATGTGTTATCTTCGTCAAATTGCATAGAAAGCACAGACCATGACCAGTAAACTGTCTGGCCCAACCTATAACAATATTAGGGGAGAATACAATATGGCCGCCACGAGTGGTCCATTTCATTTCTTTGAGGTCTGTTCGGGAATTGGCCAAGCAAATCGCATCGGTGAATTTTTGTACGGTTAGTCCCACCATCTACTGCCAAATAGCGGCAACTGACACAAAGCTTAGTAAATCACTAACTTAATCCCAGGAATGACCCGGAAAGTAGCTTATACACGCACAAATAAAATAAACTTCCGTATATTTGTCACAAAGCTAGCTCTTCAGTAAATAGCAACATGTTCGTTTATTCTGAAAGTGTTTCAAGGAAGGCAGCAATTTGGTATGGAAGTTGTCGCCCTCAGTTGACACAAAGCGGCAACAAGACAAATCAATCATGTCAGCGGCACTTTCGGCAGCCATATTGTCCACCCAGTTGCGTATGCTATTTTTCATCCAAGATCCGGCCGGTACTGTAATAGAGCCCTGCACAGGCACTCTTTTTTGTGTGTTTACAAATGTTTAGAAATTCCAAGGATGGTATTAAATATATAAGCGTCCCTCCTAACCCTGTTTTTTATTCGTGTATCTTTTTTTCTTCACTTAGTTGTTCATTGTGCTCCTGGCGAGACGCTTTTCAACGGGCAGTGCTACACTTTTGTGAAGGACACGAAAACACACGAAGAGGCGCGAGAGGCCTGCCGGGAAAAAGGATCCAACTTATTAGACATTGAAAATCAAGCCGAGAATGATTTCTTGTCCGAATGGCTACGTCATCACGGAGGTAAGACAAATTAAATACTACTTAGCCCCACTGAAAACCAGAACCGTAATTTTTAGATTCTTATTATGGGGTTTCCGGTTTAATTCAGACGTATTTCTTCCTAATGCTACGTTAATTTAGGTTAGTCATATTTAATGCGATCAGACCGGATGTTGTTTGACGTGGCAGGGAGGGCTGGATGGTGTGCTAAGTATTGAAGGTTGGTGTTGCGTTAGGTCCATTACATTTATTGAAGAGTTGTGAAAGTATGACTGACGTCATTAATACGGCAAAATTGGTTGCAATTTCCTGGAAACCAGTGGTACAGCCAGGAAAATTTTTCATTGGGGGCCGAACAAAGCCAGCTAAGGGTTTGGGGCATCGCTGTTGGCTCCCTAACCAGATCTAGGGTGCAGCCTCGAAGCTGAAGAATTTTACAGTCAATCACTGCCGTCTCCAGCTTCTGGAGCTTACTGTTGTAACAATCTACATAATAGGATCATAGAAATGCAGACTACTACTTTTTAGAGTTAAGTATAGAGCAGTGGACATTTGCCGCCATATTGGCACCAGATTGGCACCAGTATGGGTTTTGGAGGGCATAACTACAAGGTGCACTTCATAAAAATGGAGAGAAAAACAACGGAAGAGTGGATTTCTTAGGCTTAAAATAACGTTGTTTTTTCCAACAACAAAAAACGCGCGTTTTAGGTCTAAGAAATCACTCTTCACAGCATCGGCTTCAGTATAACGCCCTTCTGTTTCTCTCTGCAATGCCCCTTGCAGCTAACCCATTAAGGCTCCAGCATAGAGTTATATACAATAATACTACGTCGTGTCACTGCTCTATAAGAACCAACGGCACCGTGCGTCTGGTAGGGGGAAGCAGTCGAGGGAAGCTTTTCCGGACACCATGCCTCTCGAAGGGCAGCTTCGAGACCGCCTTGAGCTTCATTTATTTGTGCCAGCATGAACATGAACGAATATAACGGAAGTGATCATTAGAAAAGATGGTGGTGAGGTCGGTGGGGACTTGAGACACATGATGGCTGACATTTTCGCGAACCTAAACATGGAATATAACAAAAGTGTTCGTAGAAAGGAGGGAGGGGAAGTGTTAGCGGTTGGGTGGGTAATTAGAGTCACAGGATACGCTGATTGAGTGAGCGAAGGGAACGAAAATCGCGTTTATTAGCCAGTGTGTGCAAAAAAGTTACGAAACTTAATTCAGTCGAACATGGACACACACATGAGCTACCATATACCTAACCACTGTTGCAAACCGTGGATTGAATACCTAGGCTTCAGCTCGTATTAAATAATACCCAATGGCTGGATAACTATTACGAAGCTTACAGTTTAAGAGTTATCATTACTTAGGGATGAAAATGTATACACATGGAGCACTGGACATTAAACTAGTTAAAAGGGCACCTAATATTTCGGAGAGAAACACTTGTTTCCTCCATTTTCAAATGTAAAAAGTAAAAACACAAGCAGACAACACCACAGAAAACCTTTCACAAGGGGGCCGCCATATTGGGTTGTGGATGTGTGCAAACGATGATGGGAGTAGTGAACTAGAAGAAGTGGAAGTGGGGGAGGGAAAACTGCATGTGTTATTATTATTGTTTTTTGTTTGCTTGTTTTTTTTTTTACACATGCAACCTTCCCTCCCCCACTTCCACTTCTTCTAGTCCACTACTCCCATCATCCTTTGCACACTTCCACAATCCAATATGGCGGCCCCCTTGTGAAAGGTTTTCTGTGGTGTTGTCTGCTTGTGTTTTTACTTTTTACATTTGAAAATGGAGACAAGTGCTTCTCTCCGAAATATTAGGTGCCTTTTTAACTCGTTTAATTCGTAGTGCTCCATGTATACACATTTTAATCTCTTCCGCAGTTTTAAAAACCAATTACTTAGGGATGTCTTGTAAGAATATCGTTAAACCCTTGGATTAATGTAGGAGAATTACAAACTATATCGAAATCCACAATGCCAATTGTGTCATACAGACGTTCATGAAGATGACTTTCGTTGAAGATTCGTATTGCTAAAGATGTTAGCAGTGGTAGTGTGGACGTATTTATACCATGCGCTCCCAGCACACTCAAGCACTCGAAATCCCCCCCCCCCCTCCAAAAAAAAAAAATTTTGAGCTACAGAAAGTCAACTTAAAATACACATCACACTTTTTCCGCTCCAAATGACGTTAGAGTAGTGAAGAAACGCCACACAGGAATTAGAGATGGAAGTGAGTCACTTTTTCCGACCCACTTGACCCACGTGACCCACCCGATAAAGAACAAAATGTGACCCACCATGACCCCATCCCACGCTGCGAAAAAAATACAGTATGCAAATGCATGAATGTTATTTCAAACAGTCAAATTTGTTTAAAGACGCATTTACTAAGGGTTTTTAGCCTTCTGGGGGAAACTATTTTTGAACCAGTAAGAAAAATGTTTAAAGAGTACTACTAACAATGAAGTGTCAAAAACGTACTTAACAATTACCGTGGGTTGGTGGGTGAACGGTCTTGACTCATGACCCACTTGACCCACGATAAAAATGTGACCCCTTTGACCCACTGACCCACGGTTCAGTTCCATCTCTGACAGGAATAATCACTTGCGTTTGGTCTTTAACTCATTGGAAACAGTTGTGAAAATCGTGAAAATGTTTAACACATTGTTTTTTGTTTTTGTTTTTTTCCCAACAGGTGACCTCCGCTGGCATACGGGAGGATGGGGGGTGGGATCCTATTGGATGTGGAACGCACCTCGCTTGAATTTCGAAGACTTCACGAAATGGTTTCCAGGTAAATTACAAATGAGTGTTTGTTTGGTTTTACGAAATGAAAAGTTGGTTTTCAAGAATGGAGAATTGCTCCATTCAAGTTTCCTTTAGGCATTTATTCTTTTGTGATATCTTGAAGACTTCCCCGCCCCCCCCCCCCCCCTACCCTAGTGCTGGAAGTTCGGTTCGATCTACAAAGACAAAAAAATGTACGAGATTTGTAAATCTGAAAATATTCCAACGGATTTACGGAGATTTACGGATTTGCTGGGATTTAAAGATTTACAAAAAGATTTAAGTAAGGTCTAACGAGTTGCATGAAGTTTTGCAAGATTTACATGGATTTGCAGAAGATTTAAAGATTTACATAAAAGTTTTTCAGATTTGCTGGGATTAAAAGATTTACATAAAGTTTTACAGATTTGCTGGGATTAAAAGATTTACATAAAGTTTTACAGATTTACGGATTTGAAGATTTACATTAAGGTTTACATTGCTGGGATTGCTGGGATTTAAAGACTTAACGCAAAATTTAAGTAAGATTTAAAAGAATTGAATGATGTACACAAGATTTAGCTGATTTACGCAAGATTTACAGAGTTACAAGACTTGCAACAGATTTGTAAATCTTAAATATTGGGTGTACGGGCTTTCTAGCTATGTCGAACTCCTCGGGTTGGACTCGTCCACGAGTGAGCTATGCTGTTTGTTCAAGACCATAAGGGATGGAAAGGCTGTAAAAGAAAAGTTGACTGATTCACCAAACACGGTCGAAAATGGGCCCCAAAACCATGTTTTTCGCATTTTTGGTGGTGGTGAGTGAAAAACTTATTTGTTGGGCACATTTTCGTAGTGATTGCTGGATCAGTCAACTTGTCTTGTAGCGCTTTTCCATCCCCCGTTGTTGAGCAAACAGCGTGGCGCACATGTGGAAGAGTCTGAGCGTACCCCCGTTTCATACTACTTCAATACATGCACATTTTCTTTCCTCCTAGGTTGGCCTAACACGGTTGATGTCCCGCCTCCAGCTCCGGGTCCTCGTTGCGTTACTCTTCAGCGAGACTTCTCCGATGGGGCCATCATGAGAAGAACGCGATACTATTTTTGGGAGAAGAGTCCATGCGGGGATAAATTGTCTTTCATCTGCAAGAGGACGGCAAGAGATATTGGTGAGGGTTAGTGGTATTAGTTGGGGATGGGGGGGGGGGGGAGGTGAATTCGCACATCTCTCGATGGGTCTTGAGGGAACACTTTTCACATGTGAGAAAATCGGTGTGATTCCACTTCGCGTCTTTGCCCGACGAAGGGTAAGATGGTAAAGGTGGATTAGGGTCACTACTCCTTCTGGAATCACTACTCTGCCTACCCTGAGGGACTGAGAAAAGGCGTGTCGTCCGAAAAGTTCATATCGCTTTGCTCACTCAATCAGCGTTTGTTAGCCAGTCTGCACAACAAAAGTGTGACTATGGACATAGGCATGAGAGACCAAACCGTCCTTATGTCCGCAAATGGTGCAGCCAACACCATTTATAGTGTCCGCGGCCTATCTTGAGTTCTCCGCAGAACGAACACAGATAATCGATTGTACGTTTTCAGCAGCAGAGTGCCTTGTTGATATCTAAGATGGTTACAAAAACAATGGCGGCCATCGATTAAAGCCACCCCCTCCAGGAAGAGGTAGCCGCTCACAAAATACTTGCAGGGGTCAAGATACACCGCGCACACAATAACTAGTTTCTTTATAATATCTCGTACGGTGCATTGTACAAAATTCCTTGCAAGGTAGAAGATGGTTTTGCCTAAAGGACCATTCGAAAGGTATGTTTGTGCAATTTGACCCCCATCCCCCTCACCCATGTCACATTCTGTCACACCTGCTCGCACTGCCCTAAAAAAAGTCAAACCGCTCTCCCTTCTCCCTCCCCCCCCCCAAAAAAAAAGGGGGGGGGAAGCCAACAACAAGAAAACGTACAATTCAAGCGTTTCCCACCCACATTTATAATGAGCTCTCCCTTACATTCCACTTGATTCGAGTATTCAATTTAGTTTTCCTGATGCCTGAGCACATCATGTACGGTTATAGCATAGGAATTTTTCTTGAACAAATACTTAAAGGCACGTAAAAATACAGCAGTGTGACGTCACATTTGTGACACAACCCCTCCCCCTCACACCTTGTCAAGGTTAGTCACACTGAACCGATCCGCCTCCCTACCCAATCCCTCTCCGAAGGTGACGTACTTTTGGAATGGTGCCAGGAGCTCGAGGGAGTATCCACGCTGCAACTATCGCTTCATACCCCATTCCTTGTCCACGGTCGTCTCGGATAGAAGCTGTGGGTTTCGTTTCCCGTCTCCAGACTATTTGATTCAACGTCGTGAGAGTCTCATTTTACCAAAGCAACGATAAAAGGATTCAACTTTCTGGTACGCGTCTGAACCGAGGGGTTGGACAAAGACAAAAAACTTGAAATGTACGAGATTTCTAAATCTATAAATTTTTCAACGGATTTACGGAGATTTACGGACCTAGTAGGATTTAAATATTTACAAAAGATTTAAGTAAGATTTAAACGGGAATCAAAACCTCTAGATCTGGGGCACAAAATCCCCAATATGGCAACACTGCGTATATATAAAGAGTTCGATTATAAGCGTCGAATGTGGATTAGTTAGTAGTTAATCCGCATGCGTGGGCGTTGGGGAAGTGAGAGACACGGGCACAAAGGACAGCGTCAACTCATTGGCTGACAAAGCCTTATATACTTTTATTGTAGTGCTGTGACCAACACCTAGCGGGACGCATACAAACGGTACCTTCCTAAACGACCAGACAGAGCGAACCAAACGCACCACTGCTTGTGACAGTTTGGCTCATTCCCTGCTAATATCCGTGTTGATGCGGCTTGATTGACGTCAGCGATGAATCTGTTTCGTCAAAACTGTTACCTCGCGCATGCTCTAACTTCCACCCCCTAGCAAACCAACTCCCTGAGGTGGTTAGCAGTTTGGCATTGCTCTCGCCTGGTCACACTCTATTAGCCAATCCTGGTCAAATTCATTAGCCAGGTCAGGTCGTGGTGAAGGTATGACGTATCGAATGCTCTTGCTGAGCTTGTTGAGCTGTATTGTAGTTTAGGAAGGTACTGAACGGCTGACGCAACATCACTGCGCACGCGCGACGTCAAGTTTGGAGCCAAACTGTCTCTAACAGTGGTGCGTTCTGTTCGCTCTGTTCGGTGCTTTAGGAAGGTACTGAAGCATTCCATTATGAACAACACTAGAAGTAAACAGTTTAAACAGAGAGGTGTGCTTCTGTAAAGAAGGCACACCTTCCAATACCCAAGACACTCCAGAATGTATCAGGTGGTTACTTATTTTCTTATTTTTTTTTGTAAATATTTTTTATGGCGCGATAAGAGTTCGGGAACAGGGTGTGCGTGCTTTTAATCGAAACATTTCATAAAACGTTGTTTTCGTAAAGCTTTATAACAAACGGCCGGTTAATGACACATCCCATTTCTCAGCATTGTCCCGCAGCGAAGCCTAACTATGGAGTTAGGGCACGTTTAGGCAACCCACTCGCTTTTGCATTCTCGCAGCTAGAAGCTAGAAATCACCTCAAATTCCAACATGGCGGCGGTTTTATGTCTGCCGTCTCGCAACGAAAACAGCTAATAACGTGAGTTCAGAAGCGTTTGGGAAAATTGTTTCGTCATGAGGAATTCTTTATATTATTGGCACGGATTATAAGACTGCAAGTATTTACTCAAACGATGTCGGATTTAGCTAATCCATTTAGCGTTGTTATCATGGCAATGTCACTTTTGCCATCGCGACTGAGTTCTAGCTGCGAGAATGCAAAGGCGAGTCGCTGCTAAACGCGCCCTTACGGGGGGGTTACTTTTGCTTGCTTTTCCATGTTGGCTACTTTTTTTTTTTAATCAGCAACAATTTAGGAAAAATCGTTTATTTGCTTATGATTCTTGTTTTCTGTGGTTGTTATTTTGCAGGCTGTATCCGTGGCAACGGCACGAAGTATGTGGGCACGGCCAATTTAAGCATCGATGGCCAACCATGCTTGCGGTGGGAAAACACCAACACCTTCGTTGGACCAGTAGCCTTTAATAAGGTGGGTTTTTATCGCCCTGAGAATGGCTAACTGCCTTGGGTTCCTGTGCGTTTCTTTTTCTCGAAGATATTTAGCGCTGCACGAAAGAGGATCTGTCGGAGTTGCCAATAAAGCCCTTTCCAAACAGAAGCAAATTTCGTGCGACCCGATGCGTTATTACTACGTGTGTATAAGGTCAATATTGCTGCAAACGTATGGTTGGTTTTACGCTAAGGACTAATACTGACGTCTTTGATACACCATCTTGCCTTAACCAGCCTGGCTGCTCGCATGCTGCAGGATGGTGTGGAAAAAGACGTCAAAATCCGTCCTTATATGCAACACGATTGCAGCAATATTGACCTTGTAGGCACGTAGTACCGCACCGCTTCGCACGAAATAATTGTCTTCTGTCTGGTTGGGGCTAGTGATGGGTCAATCACCGAAACCGAAACCGAATTTTCGGTTTTTACTGAAAATAGAAACCGAAACCGATTCGGATTTTGAGTCGGTTTTTCGTACGGTGTTCGAAAAATCAAAGTCTGATTTGTTGTTTTGAATGTTTTAATAATTATCATTTTCTACATATATTTCACAGCAAAGCCCCTAGTCATTTAAAAGGAAAATGGTTGCCACAGCTACACCCATGGTCTATTACGCTACTGGAAGTGAAAGCAGGAGCGGGTTAGAAGCTAGTAAAACTACTATTAAAAAATAAATAAAAAACTCGAAATATGTGGTTGGGTGGAGGATGGCAAAAACCGATACCGAAACCGAAACCGCGGTTTTGTGGGCATGAAAACCGAAACCGGAACTGAAGTCAAAAAAATTAAACCGACCCATCCTTAGTTGCGGCGTAAAGGTACATTCCGCCTTCCTTATCACAGCCATGCGCCGCGGGTGAGGCAAGTTATTTTTTCTATGATAGAGTCCAAGTTTATGTATTATTGGTATGTACAAATTCTTTGATTTTCTATCGACGCGCGTGATATGGTTACGAACTGGTGGTTGTTGAGACAAGACGACAAAGGTTTCTAAGTTAATTCTTGCCCTTTTGATGCTTTTCAATGAAGAGAATAGTAGGGTTTTCCAGGTCAGAAGTGTGCCTTGTCTCCATCCGACTCACGGAGGGTGGCGTTTTGATACAGTGCTGACCTAAAGAATTTGCGGCAAGATTTAGTTTAAAATTTGACTTATTGGGCTGAAATTCTTTCACGAAGTTTCTCACAGGTTTGGACCGCATAGGCGTCTGTGCAAGTTGGATGGGAACATGGAATCCTATACATAACATTTTTCGTAGAAAGCATTTTCTCATTTTTATCTACTACGGTTTTTTTTTATGGTATTGTTAGCTGTTTGAGATTTTGGTGGTAGCTGGAAACGAGACGAAAATTAATTTTGGCAAGATTTGTACGAATTAGTTCAGTTATGCCTTGGAAGTATGGAACAGATAGACAGTTAGCTGGCTTGGTTTGTGTTTTATTACCGTCATTTAAAGGCGCCGGTTGACCATTTCGATAGCGTTACGTACATTCTGAACGCAGCATCCACGTTCCAGATTCTCCATCATCCCATAGGCTGATGTGGCTCACGTGATCTCGTTTTAGTTATGAAAATTCGCGGTGCTGCTGCGAAGTATTGTTCCTTTTTTTTTTTTAACATACTGCTATTTTCTTTGTATTGCCTTAGATTTTACGGCGCTGCATCTAGAACATGAAAAGGTGAAAAAGCACCTTTAATGCCGAATCAATAATTTTTGTGAGAAGGTGGAAAGGGAAGCCGTCTGCCATGAGTTTCTGCAAGGTGTACTTAATTTCGCATGCCAGGATAGATTTATTGGTTGTATGTGCCGCAATTATTTTAATTTCGCTTTTTACAGCATTAATTTTATGCTGTGGGGTCAGTTCAGGAACTAAAGTCGAAGGTTCTTGTAGTTTGCATTGGTTTGGCTGCGCTTGCAGGATCGAGGTCGTTCTATGTTTTGCCTAAGAGCAGTGACACGACGTAGTATTATTGTATATAACTCTATGCTGTAGCCTTAATGGGTTAACTGCAAGGGGCACTTCAGAGAGAAATAGAAGGGGGTCATACTGAAGCCGATACTGTAAAGAGTGATTTCTTAGACCTAAAACGCGCGATTTTTGTTGTTGGAGAAAGCAACGTTATTTTAAGCATAAGAAATCCGCTCTTCCGTTGTTTTTTCCCTCCATTTTTATGTAGTGCACCTTGTAGTTATGCCCTCCAAAACCCATACTGGTGCCAATATGGCGGCAAATGTCAGTTCTCTATTGCTGACCTGTTCCGAACAGGAATGCTTTGGTTTCGTCTTTAACAACATTTTTAGCGTCTTGTGCCTTGCATACAGCATGACTTTTTTAGTGTTTTAAATTTGTTTTTTTGTACGATGCTTTACAGTTGATGGCATCCCCCACCCTGCCGAAATGTTGTGCTATTTTGCAGCTTTGTGAACATTTTTTGAGCTTTTATTCACTTCAATAATTCACTCACTTCGTTCTTTGTTTACATTTTGAAACGGATACTAATTTGTTTTTTTGTTGTTGTTGTTGTTGTTTCTCTCTTTAGACACTTCGTGGGCATAACTATTGCCGAAATCCAGACGATGACGTAGCTCCCTGGTGTTACGTCACCCCCGACAAATACGCATTTTGTGACATCCCTCCGTGCGCAGGACTGCAGAACGAAAGAGGAGACGCCTTGCCCAGTCACATACCAACAGCAGCTCCTTGGGGTCGGTCGCTTTGAAATCTCATAAAATTGACGTTTTTTTCTTGCAGCTTTGGACGCAGTAATGTAGAAGCATACAGATAATGCCTCAGTTTTTGATTAGGCTGTGCGAGATTCAACATCGTCAGAATATTATTTTACCAATGCACCGCTAAAAGGTGTCAACTACCGCATGTGCAGGTACTGGCTTTGCGCCAGGGTGCAAAACACGCGATTTCTAGCCCTGTCGGCATTGGCTTGAAGAAGCCTTCTGCTTCACCGCTTCTCGCTCGTGGAACCAGGGGGTAGAGACTCTTAGGGCGCCTTTATGCAACGACTCGCCTTTGTATTCTTGCAGCTAGAAGCTAGAAATTATCTGAAATTCCAACATGGCGGTGGTTTTAGCTCTGCCGGCTCGCAACGAAACGAGTCAATAATTGAGTTTAGACGCGATTGGGAAAATTGTTTCGTCAGGAGGAATTCTTTATCTAATGTTAGGAATTATAAGACTGCAAGTGTTTACTCGAACGATGTCGGATTTAGCTAATCCAGGAAGCGTTGTCACCATGGCAACGCCATCTCTGCCATCGCGATTAAACTCCAGCTGCGAGAATGCAAAGGCGAGCTGTTGCGCAAACGCGCCCTTACAGTCACAACATAACGTTACAGAAGGGTTGATAGCACAAATAGCGCTGACCGCTTGACAAGGACCGCAGAAGCACAGACAACATGGAGCTGGAAATCATAGCTTATGCCGGCCCACATTGGAGTTTAAAGATGCCGGCAATTAAACATTGCGTTGTCGCGAACCGCCGAAAAAATTCGTGGTATTTTTACAGACTGCGTATGGCAACTGTTAGCTAACACAACGCACCGTCACGGAATTCTCTCCCCCTCGCCCTCCTTATTGTGTTTGCCAGCCATTTTCAAGTTGCGCGATCTCAACGTACGGAGGCTCTTTGGGACACACATAAACTTTTTTTCTACACACATAAAACTTTTATGAAACCGGAACAAGATGGCCACTGGCGCAGATGCATTGTACTACATATTGTCCCAGGTTGCAGTGTGTCTTATTCGGCGTTAGTATACCGAAGTTCCGGTTTCATGAAAGTTTTGTGTGTGTAGAAAAAAAGTTGTTGTGTGTCCTAACGAGCCACCGTAGTAACAACACAGGTTTCTTCTAGTTTGCCCTTCAAACTCGTGTGCCCTCATGTTATAACGCTTGGCGAGTGTTGCTTTTCGTAAGAATATGCTCGTCCACCTGTAGCAAAGTGAGGTGTTGCTCTGAGGTCCCACACTGGAGTCGCGACTCAGAACGAGAAATGGAACGTGCGGTAATATTATCACGGACAATCCGTTCAGTCCTACGGACTCTCCTTTATGATTCTCCTGATTAACCTAGTGATGGCACGCACTGCAAAACAGGATTCGCTAACATCGGTTCTAAAAATATGGTTTCCTGAGCTTCTTAGTACGGTCGCGGGTAAATCGGACATTGGAGAGTTAAAAAAAAATGTTTTATGGGGAAAATCAATTGATCTGTTTGAGAGACCAATCAAAATTAGATCTTCTCATATTCTAAGTTCCTGTATAGAGCAGTGACATTTGCCGCCATATTGGCACCAGATTGGCACCAGTATGGGTTTTGGAGGGCATAACTACAAGGTGCACTACATAAAAATGGAGGGAAAAACAACGGAAGAGCGGATTTCTTAGGCTTAAAATAATGTTGTTTTCTCCAACAACAAAAATCGCGCGTTTTAGGTCTAAGAAATCACTCTTCACAGCATCGGCTTCAGTATGACGCCCTTTATGTTTCTCTGTGCAGTGCCCCTTGCAGCTAACCCATTAAGGCTCCAGCATAGAGTTATATACAATAATAATACTACGTCGTGTCACTACTCTATAGTATGAAGCTCCAAGCTTACTGTGAAAGCCGATCTTCATATGGGAACTGCTTTTTATATGCATCCTCTGAAGACTGTCCATTCTTTGAATTCTCTCGATTTTTTGGTTCGTCAGTTTTATAGTATGTGGGCTATAGGCCTGTATACAATATTCTAAATTCAGACGGATAAAGGGTAAATGCTCTTTCCGTGCGATAGCATTGAAAACAGAACGTAAAGCGAAGCAAGTTTTGTAGGCTTCTTTACACACGTGCTCCGTTTGTAAGTGAAATTTCAATCCGTAGTCAATAATGATTTCAAGGTCTTTTGTAGAACGGACATGAAAATTTAGATGAATGAATACTTAAAAGTGGAAAGCACGTACCATTGGCTAGTTCCCACCATCCTAACTTATGAATACTTGTTCCAAAATTTCAGTGTTCTGTAGGATCTGATCTGTGGAAATCATGTGATCTTCATACGTAAAAATGCTCTAATCAGACCTTATGGTATGTGCTCCACTAATTTACTGAAAAATCATGCGCTAAGGGTTCCCCTTCGAACGATTCCTTTACTTTCCTGTTAAATAAATACGGATGAAAACCCATTTAAGTTG
>JAHWFP010005134.1:458-52868 GCA_023313725.1 Lithobius niger | reverse complement strand
ATGGGCAACCGTCACTCCCTTACAAACACAAGCACAAGCCACGCCAGCGTCTGACTTCGACCCATCAGTAAACAGCCGCTGATAACCGGCGTACTGAGAACACAGCCGGCGGAACTCCTGTAAGTACCTTGCTGGTAGAGTGGAACCCTTCGGGAGGGACGCCAGAGTGAAAATGAAAATGCCACTTGGGACAAGCCAAGGGGCCACTGGCATCCCCCAAGCCTCAAGACGGTGGGCATTTCAAAGGCTATCTCCTGACAGGACTGCTGGAGCCTATCGCGGAAATCACTCTTACCCACCCTGCGTCTACCGACTCGCAAGTCTGGCCCAAAAACCATGGACCAAGCAGGACTGGATTCCACAGCACGTAAACGCACAGCATACTGAATGGCCAGCTTCCGCCGACGAATGGCCAAAGGTGGCTCCGAGGCCTCAGCATAGAGGCTGACCACTGGAGAAGTTCGAAATGCCCCAGTCGCCACACGCAGGCCACTGTGATGCACAGTGTCCAACACCTGGAGAGTCGAGTCACTAGCCGAACCATACACCATGCATGCATAATCAAGTTTGCTGCGGACAAGGGCTCCGTAGAGGCGCAACATGGCAGTGCGATCGGCACCCCATGAAGTGCCCGACAGAACCCGCAAGATGTTAAGTGCCCGCAAAGACTTGTCTTAAAGTTGGCGCAAGTGTGGAAGCCAAGATAACCTGGAATCGAACACCAGACCCAGGAAACGTGCCTGTGGGACAACAGGAATCTGCGCCTGCCCCAAGTACAGGCAAGGATCTGGGTGCAGTGTTCGTTGGCGGCAAAAGTGAATGCACACAGTCTTGTCCGGAGAAAACCGGAAACCATTACTGACCGCCCAGGTCTGGACTTTGTTAATCGCCAGCTGTAGCTGCCGCTCGCAGGTCTGCATGCGAGCTGCCCGAAAGCGCAGGCCGAAGTCATCGACAAACAATGACTGGGGAACAGCAGCTTGCTGAGCAATGGGGTTGATCCCAATAGCAAACAAGATGACACTAAGAACCCCTCCTTGAGGCACACCATTCTCCAAGACAAACGGGCGGGAAAGAGTCGCCCCGACACGAACACGAAAAGAACGGCCTGAGAGGTAGGCGGAAAGCAACAGTGGCATCCGTCCCCTCAAGCCACAGTTATAGAGATTACGGAGAATCCCATAACTCCAGGTCGTATCATAAGCCTTCTCCAAGTCAAAGAAAACCTGAACCAGATGTTGACGCAGGCGAAAAGCCTCCCTCACATCCGATTCAAGGGCAACCAGATGATCGATGGTTGACCGAAAACGTCGAAAGCCACACTGGGACGCAGATAAGAATCTGCGTGATTCCAGCACCCAGACCAACCTCTCACTGACCATCCGTTCCATAAGTTTACTGACACAGCTAGTCAGAGCGATTGGGCGATAACTGGAAGGAGCAGTAGGGTCTTTGCCCGGTTTCACAATCGGGATGACCACTGCTGTCCTGCACGCTGCCGGAACAGAGCCTTCTGCCCACACACAGTTGAACATCTCCAGCAAGAACTGCTGGGAGGCAAGAGGCAGATGTTTCATCAGCTGATAGTGAACATCATCAGGCCCTGGGGCGGAGTCATGCGATTTGGACAAAGCTGAAACAAATTCCTGCCTGGATAATAGGGCCAATTACAGAGGATATGAGAATGGTACAAAAAGGGGAGGTATAATACAAAAAAAAATAGTTATGTGATAGATTACAAGTACTACGATGATCATAACAACTTGGAAAACAGATCGAGGCTTTTGTATGCATCTGACCAGGCAGGGCATGACCACAGGATAGAAGTGATGGAAATTTTAATGGAGTTGGAACAAAGACGTATTATCACTAACTGAGAAAAGAATGCTGCCAATTGGAATTTATGTCTAAGCTAAAAAAACAATAATAATTTAAAAAAGAAAACATGAGACACTGCTGTGAATTAAAAATGACACACATCTAACCAGTCCACACCTCCGATTACCATGATCTCGAAAAATAACAGGCATATGGAGCAGTAATGCATCCAGAGGGCGGCGAAGGAAGGGGGATGTCTTCGCTTTGCCCTTCGCAAGTCCCGAAATTAACAGTAAAACTGAGCAATTGCAAGAACGCCGCATTTTGTCTATGTACATCTGAAAGCCCCTCTTTTTTGCCTCAAGTAGGGTAACGTTGGTTTACAATACTCTCAAAAAACCAAATTCGTTTTCGAGCCCAGTCTTTCCTCTTTCCTCTTTCCCCTTTCCCCAGGCCTCCCCAGTGCAAAAAAGTTGTTTACATGGAGGCTGAACAAATAGGTGAGGAATTTGCTACCATTACGAAAGTTTCTCAAATTAAGCTTCTTAAAAGCATAAAAATCACTGAAACTGTTTTAAAAAATGCATCAACGTTCGGAGCCATTTTTTTTTGCCTCCAAACAAAATTCCTGAATGGGCCCTTGGATGCAGTACACGTTTTTCGATGTGTACGGGACCAGAAAAGCTTCTTTTATCAAATTTGGTAAGGGAATCATAAACAAAATTGTTTACCATTGGAGCTGCGTTTGCCGAGGTACCAGTACCAGTACCAGGAACGATACTATAGATAAGATTTTCTCTTGGTAACCTGGGAATACTGATCATTAACTGATGGGTATGGGCTCACTAACGTGACTGTAGTCGAATAAACGTAACGTAAATAAAGTAGACGAATCGTGTAAAGAACATGATATCGGCTATTCCAAAAGCCTTGGCTTGAAAGAAGGAAGGAACTTTCCCAGCTTTGGGGACAATTTGCCGCCTCAATAGTTAAACAAATCCTGAAAATCAAACTAAAGCTCGGGATGAGTAAAAACGTAATCGATCAACTCGTAAACGAACATCACAAAATCGGTATGGAAAACTTTCCAAAACACAAAGTAATAGTTCTTAGCCTGAACGACTTGTGGCAGCTGTACTTGGTGGAAATCATACCTTGCTCCTAGCAAAATAATGGATGCGACTTCTTGCTGACTTACACCATCATCACGTCCAAGTACGCTTGGGCAATTCCCAAATCTAAAATGGGCATAGGCATTACCGAAGCTCTTAAGAAAATACTCGTAGGAACGATTCCTCCTAAAACTTTACACGTCGATCTAGGTAAGGAATTTTACAATAAAGACTTTTCTGCGCTAGGAAAATGCTATTCAACATGTACAACATGCACTCATCAACATGTACTCAACATAATCCAAGAAAAACACCAAAGTGAAAGAGTACATTAGGCTAACAGAAGGCTGAAAACTCGAATGGGGGAAATATTTACCAGGCAGGGTAACTACAAGTAGACATTGAAGACGACTTGGTTGCCCAATACATTCCGCGACGAATCTGAAATCGTCGAAAGTTCAGCATCTGAAAGAGCTTTGTAATTACAATATGAAAAGATGCGGAGAAAACTACCTCTGAGTGTGCCCGAAAAACTTAAATTTGCTTTAGGAACTTCCATCAGAATTTCGAAAGTGAAGAAATTTTTTTATCAGGGAACATTCGCAGAATTTCACAAACGATGTCTTCATGATTAGTAAAGTGTAAAGAACAAGTCCGGTTACTTATCTTCAATCAATCACGTTAGTGAGCCCGTACCCATCAGTTTTTACCAGCAGCAGCAACTTCAAAAGAATCTTGTTCCATCTATTTCATCAGAAAAAATTACGGAAAAGAAAGATAAAAATCGCATACTGCTCTAATTTGTGAAGTGGAAACGATATAGTGAAATGTACAATTGTTGGCCATTAGCAGTGTATTCTCTTAAAAATGAGAAAATATTTCTTGATGTATATTTCATGCTAGTGCAATAAACAACCACTAGGTTTTCTTTACCTTTTTCTTCTGCACGTTTTTCTTTCATATAGAACAAAAAGAAACACGAAAATGAAAGAATACTCTTTCGGATTTCGAAGAAAAACCTCTACTTTTACTGCATCTACTGCAAAGGCATAATGTTCTTCCCAGCACTGGACGTGGAACCAACTCCATTCTCGATACTCATATGATCTCGAAAAATGTGCTTGCGTTAGTGATCAGTTCCCCAATTCCTTGAGTGATTGCTTATCCCTTTTATGTCTGGAAGGACTTTGAACTGGCAATACAAGATGCTAGTAGCGGCAGAGTGCAACCCCCTCCAAGTCTTTTTATCGGTTAATTTGGACTTACAATCGTTGTTGGTCATCTGCCTGGTCCAGCTGGTCAACTTTGAGGCCCAAATCTGTTTGAGGTAGAGCTTGCCAAGGATACGGCCTGTGATGTCGTGTTCATGAACACACCTGAGCCCTGCGTGGGCATCAATGGTAAAGAAAGAACACGGACTACCAGAGTGTAGGCTACAGCTGATAAGACGCTTTACTTCCTGTAAGGGGTGGTATTTATAAACAAAGGTACAGGAAGTCATGTGATGTAACAAATGCTGTATACCTTAAATGGATAAGCCTCTAAGGTAATTAAAGGGTAATCTGGGTTGGTTAACATAATGACTGGAACTTGCAAGTTTTTTTTTTTTTTTAATTTCAGTAGCAATTTTTTACAGTAAGTTCATTTCGAAATTTTAGTTGTTGTTGGTTTTCCATGTAGCCTTTTTGGTTAATTTTCTTATTTGCAGCAATCATTACTGCAGCTGGAATGCTACAGTGTTGTTGTAAGAGACATCTGGCATCCAATAGAGACTGGTTGCCGATGTTGCTTTTGTTAGAAATACACCGGAATGGAAATTGTCGCTCCACCAAGTTTTAGTTCCGATGTGTGAAGGATGTAGTACATGAAAATACAAAAAAGAAACAATGTGATAAAACCGTGAAATTATTTTTCCACGCAAACAACAATATACGCTACAGGGTTACCTAATTTTAAAGGTGGACGTTTAAAAATTGACAGAGCCGATTCTCTGCACGAATAACTAAGGACAAAACGTATTAGCGTTACTCGCTACAGTTTAAAAAGAACTTTCGTTAAGCTCACGGGCAACTAGTTTACAACAACAAAAAAACTATGAAGTTGTAGCCACCTGGTAAATTCAAAAAAAAACTACAAATTGAGCTTGTCTGGAGCCTTTTGCAGTCTTTTTGAACGGTTTTGTGGATTATGAAGTTGTGCAGCAATATCAACCTGTGTTGATGATAGCACAACTTTACGCTTGTTAGGATTCGATTTCTATTTTTTGTTAGCATGACTTGGCTTCGGTGGAGATTGCTTAGCGGATGGTGACGCAACTACCGATGAAGGTTGTGACCTTTCTGGCTTGCAATTTTCTATAGAAGAGACGCTGTTATTAGCCAAAGGTGATTGGTTATTTACGTTAGTAGACTCATCCACTTCGTGTGTGTGGGGTGATTTCGCTGGAGATTTCCTGCCACCTGGTGACTTGCGTAGCAACTTCTCAGGTGATTTTCCCAGCTGATTGATTGGTGAAATTGGGCCCTCGGCAACAGAAATTTACGAGCAAGAACTACGTCAGCCGAACTTGGCTTTTCACGTTGCGTACCGCCAAAAGACATGCGTTTTGAAATAGCGTGATGTTCTCATTATTATTCATGACAGAATTACTGCTTTTCGCCGTCGGATTAAGTGCGTTTGGTGACTGTTCTGGATATACATGCTCATCGGTATGTAATCTTAGTTGTTCGCGATGTTTGCGAATTTCATTACCGTTAGTGTCAACGATAATATTGATTACTACCTAACTGAGATACTACACCTTTTGACCATAGCCTATCATTAGTAGTACTAAAGTGACGGTACCAAACATTATTGCCTATTTGATACAGTTTCAACTCACGATGGTGGGTGCTCTGTTCTCGTAATTGTTTACGGCGAACGGCTGAAATAGGATCAGGGAACAAGAAATCCAGCTGAGACTTTAATTCTCGGTTAAAGTATAATTTTCTGGGTGTTGCTTGTGTAGTAGCGGAGATAGTGATACGCGCTGATAACAAGTAGGAATTTATACTTTCTTAATATAGTAGACCCCTGTTGCCACGCGGCCTTGTATACTCTCTTGAAATTTCGGACATAAATTTCTACCAATCCGTTGGTCCCGGGTGCGAAACTTGGGCCCGTCATGTACATAATCGCATTGGATTTTAACCAATTTTGGAATTCGGCTGACATAAATTGTGCAGCATTGTCCGTAACTAAGCTGTTCATTAAACCATATTGAGCAATATGATTGTTTAACACGTCAATAACTTGTGCGGACGTTGTAGTCTTCATTTTATGCACAAAAGAAATTTTTGAATGTGCGTGTACTAGTATAAAAACATGTAATTGTCCACCGGGCCGAGAAAATCCGCCTGCATCCTATTATTAGGCTTGAGTGGATGTTCCCACCTGTGTTTTGGTCCAGCTGTTTGAGTATCTTTATACTCTTGACAATTTTGGCATGAATTAACTTTGTTTTTAATATCAGAGTCAATCTTAGGCCACCAGACTTTTTGCCTAGCTAAACTTTTCATTTTAACTATGCCTAAGTGAGCACTGCGTAGGTATTTCAAGATTTGTCTCTGCAAGGCCTTCAGCCCAGGACTCTATACCCCCAATATAAGGTTTCGTTTTCGACCGAGATTTCAGCATTGCATGTGAAGTACGGTAACAGATCGGGAATTTCGCATTTGTCAGGCCAGCCATGGTTCACGTAACGATAAACTTTTGAAAGAAATTTATCACGTTTACTTTCTAGGACGAGTGTCTCGTATAAAACTGGAAGATTTGAAACAGTTTCTAAAGCAAGAATATTGTATTGTATTGTATTGCTCTTCCGCTTTTGCTGTTAAGTTAAGCTTTCCGGGAATGAGTTCAAATTCTTAGTAATATGCATTAAGTATTACTGCCCAACGCTGAACCCTGGCGGCTGCCATTTGCTGTATTCGTTTTTTAGAGCCAAAAATCCAAACTAGGGCCTTTTGGTCAGACTGTAGTATGAATCGCTGACCATAAACGTATTCATGAAACCGCTTCACTCCCCAAGCACACTGAGAGCTTCCCGATCAAAATGCGAATAGCCCATTTCTGCTTGTGTTAGCTTATATGAAGCGAAAGCTATCGGTCGCGATTCGCCGTTTTTCATGACATGCATGAGGCACACGCCGACCCCATAAGGTGAGCCGTCACATACGAGTTTGAGCTTTAATTTTGGATCGAAATGAACCAGAACTTTAGATTTAAGAAATAATTCTTTTACTTTACTCATGGCTCGGTCACATTCTGCCCCCGCCCCCCCCCCAACCCACTTCACAGTTTGGCTTAACAAACGTGTTACTGGTGACAGAATATGAGCGAGATTAGGTAGATATTTTGAGTAATGGTTTACAAAACCCAAAAAGCTCTTAGCTCTTGAGTACATGTTGAGTTAGGATTGCTTGTGACTGCTTCGATAACCTCGGGGAGTGTATGCAGGCCCTCTGCATTTATCATGTGGCCTAAATATTTTAATTTAGGCCACGACAGTTTGCACTTCTCGATCTTAAGTTTGGCTCCAGCATCTTGTAAAGTATTTAACAGTTTATTTAACGATTCGTCATGCTCAACCCCCTTCCCTCTCATCGGGATGTCGGTGTAAAACGGGAAACATTTGGGGATTTTACTGGTGACTTGAATCATTACCCTCTGGAAAATTCCAGGGCTGGACGCTAGGCCAGGGGTACGCAAAGCCATCTAAACAAACTCAGGGGTGTATTTATTGTTAAAGCTTCTTGTGACTCTTTATCGAGTTCAATTTGCAGAAAGGTATCCTTAAGATCGATAAGGGAAAAAGTGTCACTGCCTGCTAATTCGCTAAATAATTCTGTGGCCGCGGGAACCGGATATTGGTCGACTTCCAGTTGGGGATTCACGGTGGTCTTATAATCACTTATCACCCGGATTTGGCCATCCGGCTTGTGAACTATGACGATGGGCATAGACCACTGAGAGGTTTCCACAGGCTCTAGAATTCCAAGGCCAACCAACCTATGAATTTCTTGGTTAACCCTTTCTTTGAGTGCTAATGGAACTGGTCTTACACGACAGTACACAGGCTTTGCATCAGGTTTTTAATGAATTTTGGCTTTAAAATTCTTAAACTTACCCATACCTTCACTAAATAGTTCAGGGAAACCCTTTACTATTTCGGAAGTATCAACTGGTGTAATACTAGTTTTAATTTTCTTTACACTTTTCTTAGGTTTAACTTTTGTTTGTAGGTCGTAAAATGGATGTAGTCAACCCAAAAAATAGAAAGCCAATCCTTTCCCATTAACGCAGGTTTATACAATTTGGAAACTAAAGCATCCAAGTGTTCAATTTGACCTTTAACTTCAACCTTCAGACTTACAGTGTAAATCGTGTTCTCAATTCCATCAGTGTATGAGTGTGTCGAGTACGGACTGAGTTTTAAAGGACAGTCCGCAAAATATTTTTGATGCCACTCAATAAGTATTATGGATGCGTCCGCCCCGGAATCAAGTTCCATTTCTAGCTTGACACTATTTAGGCAGACTGGCATATTCCATTTATGGATTTTCATAGAATTAACTACTACTATGATCTTATTGGTTTGAAGGGGAATTGAAATCTGTTTCCGCAGCCTGACTCAGTCCAATAGTATTATTTTTTAGAACAAGATAGTAGTTGTCTGAATCGCCATCAGACCCGGAACCAGACTCTGAATTTTCGGCAATAACATCATGGTCATCTTGACTGTCGCTGTCACTATCGCGTTCGAGTTTATTAACACGTTTTTTATAGCTGTTTAAACTTTGGCCTAGCCTTATTATTTGTGCTAGAACTTGCTTTAGAGTGGTCGAGTGGTTTTCTGGTTTAATGGCTAGCTTTTCTGCACATGGCTTTTAAATGGCCGACAGTGTGTCATCGGTCACAAGTATATTCGCGATATTTACAGCGTGTTTTCACGTGGCCAGATTTGCCGCAGCAATAGCAAATAAAATCCTAAGTGGATTTAGGCCTACTAGGCATTTTTGCTAGATTTTTTAGCTATATAATTAACAGCCCTTGAATAGCTTCTCAAAACGCTTCGGTCTATTTCAGCAGATTCCAAGGATAAAGCTAAGGATGTTGTATCCTTTAAATCTAGAGTCTGCTTCAACAACTCGCATTGGATGACTTCAGATTGGATCCCCTAATTAGGCGATCCCTAATCATTTTGCTATTAATGTCTTTAATTTTAGCGAAGTCACAGTACTTGGTCATTAGCTTAAGTGCAGCTAAATATTCCTCGATACTTTCATCTGATTTTTGCGACCTTCTGAAGAATTTAACTCGCTCAGATACCACGGAAGGCATGCTCGATGTCGTCTAAAACTTTTTTAACGAGTACAACAAAAGTTAAAGAGTCGGGTAAATCAGGTGAAATTATATTCAAAATCCTGTCAAACATTTTCTGGTCTACAGGTGCCGTTAGAAAATTTACTTGCTTGGTTGCTGGTATTTATTTAGCTTTAAAATAGTAACAAATTCGGTTGGAGTATTTCTCCCATGTATCGGACTCACAACCGAATTCCGAAAATAAATCAGCAGTTTAAGACGAACCAATGTTGACGTCGTCTTCACTATTACTAGATTCAAAATTTAAAATTAAATTCGAATTAGCTTCACTAACGCTAGCGTTCACTACTGAATTATTTTCAGTTTCATTTTCACTGCTACTCTTAGCAGCTTCAGGTGGTTTGCTACCGACACCTGTCTTTGGCATAAGCCTTACAAAATTAAATTTAATTTAATTTAATTACAATCCTGTTTAACCTGCAAAAATTAAACTGGCGCACTCAAGACTACCAGTCAACTATTTAAACACAGAAATAAATCAAGCTTGACTGTAGCCTACCTAGTTTTGTAAATTAACTGCCTACAGGTTAAATTTAAAGGGACTAAGCTTTGAAAAAATGAATTTACGTTCACCACTACTGCAACGTTTTACAAAAACAACACTTCTGGCCTAAGCGTCAGCACAGACCAGATTTCACTAAGTTTAAGCATAAACCTACGGTGTTAAATTTTACACCAGCACAAACCAGCCCGAATATGGGCAATGGCACAATCGAATTTAATAGGGTTAATTTAGCAGCGCATTTTTTGGCCTTTCAGGTTTATAGTACTGCCTGTGCAGACATGCCAGTGCGTCACTCTAGAACACTGCCAAGGTAAAATTAACCGTAATAAATCCAATTGCCCACTTCGGTTCTAGTTGTTAAGGTACTAAATTTATCTATTATCATTTTGTTCCACAATTCACTACCACGACAAAATAACACTGTTTTGAAAAGTTTAAACTCTGATAGGAATTCAGAGCACTAATTTTCATTGCCAAATTCCACACTCCACACGGCCACTCTTTAGATGTGTTCCTAGTCATGCTATGCCGAAGTTTACAACTGCCACACCATTCTCCTTTACTAGACGAAGCTTTCACGAGGATTCAGGCGACCACTGACACTTTTGCCGAGCTAGGGAGTGGATGGGTAATTTCAAACGTATATATATATACCTCATCTTCAGTGTACCTAATATCGACTGTTGCGAGCTACGTTTTACAACCATCTCCCGCAAGGTCTAAGAGGCAACACTAGTAAGTTGACAAGCACCAAAAATTGAAACAACGAAACAATGTTTCCAGCATAGGGTTCTTACTGCTAGTTTAGAATTGTACAGCTATTTAATTGTAAATGCCTGCAATGCACACATTCCCAGGAGAAGTAGAAGTTATCGGTCAGAACTCCCAACAGTTCCAGAGTATGACCATTACGGCTAATGGGACAAGTCTTCACATCAGCGATAGACAAAATTTTCCGAAACTTTGCTCAATACTATGGTTGGCAACCAAAAAAACAGTAAGTAACTGATCTTCGAGGCAGCATTAACCTGTGCATTAATATCCGCGTGGTTTTTTGACGAAACGATCCTGGAGATCATCTTGAATATCCTGATCCAAAAGTACGTGTATCATTACGAACACGTGTCTATGATCAAAAAAAGTAAACTTAGTTCGAAACGAGCATCTTTCTCTTATCTGAATGACGAGGAGTTGTCAGGAGAAGAGTAAGTGCGAGCGTTAAAATATATGCTTAAGATGAAAACGAAGAAATTCACATCCTGAAGGTGAATCTTACAGATGATGGATATTTTCTGCTGGCTAACTTGTTCGAAGATTTTAGAAAACAGCGCGTAGAAAACAACAAGTTGGACACCTGCTGCTGCATATTGAGTCCTGGTCTCAGCTGGTCGATCCTCCTCCGAATGTTACGTTCCAACTTATCGGTCCATGTCGGCAAACACAATCTAATCATTTCTGGCATTTGCAGTGGGGTTTCATTCATATCGACATCGCATGCCAAGGCCATCAATTAGTACCTGCTCAGTTTCGATCGTTGACAACCTTCCACCTACATCCTTGATCTCGACAGAACAATCTGTACGGTTTGGCCATTTGTAATACCCTCCCCTACTTTGGAGGAGTACAACAACGATTTTGATTCGGAGGCGGATGTGATGAGTGACCAGGAGGGTGAAGAAAATGCTAGCCTCTAATAGTCAAAATTGACAAAAGTGGATTGGGCTAAAAAGGATGCAGAAAATGCAAAGCTGCATGCAGACTAGATCTGCTGGAACATCTTTACAGAAAATTAGAGAGAATTACAAGAAAGAGACAATTGGAAAAAAAAGAAAACGTGCGTCATCACACCCAGAACTGACGAACGAGGGATTAGAGAAAAAGGCGAGTACAATGAAGAAACTTGGTAAAGAAATGGGAGAGCAGCAAAAAGAGGATTCACAAAAAGAACAGCTGCATATTGAAACGCATATGAGCTTTGATGACGTCAACTTTATGCCACCATGTACATTATCCCCATGCTCATTCCAATGACACTAGAGCCAATTTGTGTTCCCTTTTAAGTTTTTAGGTTGCAGCGTAATAGGTGTCGGTGTAAAGGAAAAAAATTCGAATGTCTGCAAAAAAGATCGTTTATTCGAATATTCGTTCAAAAACAATATTTCTCCATGTTTAGGCCCTTCCTCCCCGAAACCCCCTCCCAAAAAAATCAGATTCTCATTATATAACAAATTAAAGTTTAAATTAGTTGACTAGGCAAGGCATGGCATACAAATACATAATTATAACCAAAATAAAAAAGTTATTGTAACGTATTCAGATTTCAACCTCCTTCACCCTTCTTATTCCTCTTCTACCTCCGCTCAGTTGCAAGTGTTCAATCCAAAATACACGGACCATTCCCACTGTAATGTAGTTGGGAGGGAAGGAGAAGGAAGGAAAGCGTTGGGGGACTGACTGGGATGCAGAACGTTCATTTAAAAACACACAAAAATAACAAAAAAACAAACAATAAATATGTAAAATACATAAAAATATAATGTTTTGGGTAAACATTCAAACGGGATATATCAAACATTATGGGATATATCCCGTTCCAATATGCTCCTAACAAACGAATAGTCCAAGAGCTTAGTTCCGCCCCGGATTGAACCTATTTACTTTTTTGTATTTTTATATAGAGATAGCTTATAACTGGCCAAAAATCAGTAAACTTTAACACAAATTTATCAATAATAAAAAAACATCCAATCACGAAGCCCACTTTTGGGCCAGCTGCGGATGACATACAATAAACTTTAGTGAAAATAAAAGAATAGCACAAAATATGCAACACTTAGTGGAAACTCTCTATACTGCCTGGACCGAAAATTCAAGCATTACGTTTTAAGTGAAAATATAAAGATTGTAAAAAATGTGCAAGTCTTATCACAACTCCCGGTAAACTCGAGTAGACCCGACAGAAAATTCGAGTTATGCATCAAATAAACCTTAATAGAAACGTTAAGCTAGTAAAGAAAAAGGTGCAACACATAGTACCAACTCAAATAAATAATAATAATAAAAAGGTTTCCAACTACTAAGTGGAGTGGACGTTGGAAGGGTGGTGAGCCACTGACTCCAATCCGAAAGAATGCTGCATGGTATTTTATAATTAATACTGCCGCCTCAAGAACCTGGATAGCAGTAATTTTTCTAAAATTCTTCTGAACATACTTACAGAGGTCACCGAGACTGCTTCCTCAGTTAGGGAGTTCCAAACAGGCACCACCCTCACAGAAAAAAATGCCGACGACTCTCCAGTCTCGAGGGCTGAACTAAAAGATTCATTGAGTGGCCTCTAGTGGAGTGAACAGGGCTCAGGTCGAAGAAAGGCAAGTCCACTGATAAGAAACCTCGCAAAATCCTAAAGGTGAGCACAAGATCGAATTTCAGTCTGCGAAGTTCCAGAGGTTCTAATTTTAGCCTTTCCAGGCGTTCTCCGGCCGGAATTTCCTTGAAACCAGGCAAACCCTTTGTGAATCGTCGTTGGACTAACTCAACCATATCAATATCTCTAAGCAAGGAAGGCGACCACACAGGGGTGGCATACTCCAGTAAATGGGTGTACAAAGACTTTAAATGCGCAAACCCGGATCTGTATACTCCCCGAATTAAAACATCGATTCACAATTGCAAGCCGACGGAAAGCCAGAGCAGTAATCTTACCACAGTGCAAGGAAGGTTTAAGGTTTGACGTAAACCACATCCCAAGGTCCCGAACCTCGTCCACATCAAGCATCGGGGTGTTGTTCAGCCTGCATGTGTAGCTCAGATTTAAGCATCCTATATGGAATGTGGCGCATTTTGGAACAGAGAGTGGCAGCTGCCAAGTTTTTGACCAGTCTGAAACATTTACAATCTCAGTTGTGAGAGCGATAGAATTCTGCCCAGAAATGATCTCAGTTCCAAGTTTCAGATCATCAGCAAATTTCAAATCATTTATGCCTGATCTGGTACAAGACAGGTCGTTTATATAAATTATGAACAGCAATGGGCCCAGTACAGAGCCCTGAGGGACCCCGCTCACAATATTGGAAACTGAAGATAGAACTTCCCCTACTCGTACTCTCTGGGTGCGCCCTTCAAGAAAGGCTGTGATCCATTGCAAAATTTGGCCACCGAAGCCCATAACCTGTAGTCAGATATAATCAGTTTCCTATGAACTACAGATTCGAAGACCTTATGAAAGTCAAAGTAGATGACGTCAGTTGATGCCCCCAAATCCAGAGCATTTGTCCACCTATCAAGTGCTACTAGAAGTAGATAGGTTGCAGAACGGCCTGTCATAAAACCAAACTGGTCCAGGTGAATAAGTGACGCTCTTTCTAAGTAGTTCATCATATGATTTCTAATGATAGATTGCATTAGTTTGCACGTATAGCTGTCAAGGCAATCGGACGGTAGTTTCTTGGATCCGATGTCTTCCCCTTTTTAAACACTGAAACGACAAGTGCAGACCGCCAAATACTGGGCACCCTTCCCGAAAGATAGGAGAGCTCAAAAATTTTTGCTAATGGGTAACTTAGTTCGTTTATCAGCTGCTTATAAAAAAAGCTGAAAATCCTTCTGGACCCAGGGCATGGCTCGGCTTAAGTTTGGAGATAGTGCAACGAACAATAGAAGGCAAGAATAACACATGGTCACAAAACTCATCCACCCGTTGAATTTGGGCTAGTGGCTGGAGTACAGAGTGATCATCAATAACACCATTAGCTGCAAAGATCTCATTTAGGGCCTCCGCCTTTTCCTGGTTATCAGCAATGAACTTGTCACCTAATCGAAATGGGGGCAGGGTACGAGAGGTTCCAGTTTTTTGTCGATAAAAACTGAAAAGGGCCGAGGAATAATTGATAATTGCAGCCTGACATGAATCATGCCAAGCCTCAACCGAGGCAGAATAATGTTTACGGCACTCATTATAGCAATTCAGTGTTTCTTCAGATGGCACATTTTTGTGTTTTTTCCAAAGTTTTAATTTAATACGGCCAAGCTTGACAATGTTGTGAGGGACATGCTGTTTCTTAGAGTGGCCCCCTCAATCCGCAATCCTACAAGAGTTAACCCGATCAAGAAGTAGGCCAAGAAAACAGTCCCGGGCTAGTTCAACTGTTGGGCATTTCGTAAAGGAAGAAGCATTCCAGTCGAAATCTGCCAAAGATGCCTATAGCCTATCAAAATCTATTTTCCTGGTGGCATCGCCAACAGGGTGGGATTCAGAAAAGGTGCAGTCTACATGAAAAGACACCATACTGTGATCGCTATTACCCAGGTGGTCTTGCACCGACACATCAAAAATCAACCGATCATCCTGGGAGAAGATCAGGTCAAGAATATTGTCTCCATGGGTAGGTTCGGAGACAAGCTGGTGCAGACCAAGTGGTGCTATGACCTCGAAAAAAGCCCGATGATGTCTATTGTTGGTAGTAACATGTCCCCAATCCACAGTCGACAGATTAAAGTCACCTAGTATGATATTTGAGAAAGTTGACCTAACGGCCCCATTAATAAACAAACCCAATTTTCCGATTTGCAGGTCGTCAAAACTGTCTGGCAAGTAGCATAACACAAAATTAAGTTTCTGGGCTGGCATTAAAATAGATATATCCTCTGCATCCTCAGCAACCAGTCCTTAGACAACCTCCAGCCCCAGCTTGTACAAAACCAATAAACCCCCAGCACGAGAACCTCGATCTCATCTTATTACACCATACTGGAGACCTCCCACCACCATAGCATCCGTGAGCCCATCGTGAAGCCATGTCTCAACAACAAAAATGAGATCAAAAAAATCCCCCACCAAAAGAGCCCTGAAGCACCCCATCTTTCTAACTAGGTTCCTAGCATTTAAAGAGATACATTTCAGATCACCAGACAACATGGGTGGCACTTTAAGAATTGCCTGTGAGATGGGATTATTCCCCGTTAGTGAATCATGTTTTCCAAAGGACAATGTTGACAATGTTCACACTGTAACCTGTTCTTACCTTTACTGGTTAAGTGTAACCCGTCCCTAGCTAAAAGAGTATGGTCAGCACAAATATCACTGTCAATGGAAACAAAATTAAATTGTTTCTTCACACAGTTTTCTCAAAAGTACATTTGTGTGAGCAACAGCTCTATCAATCTCGTTGTTCCTCATGCCCAACCGTGGAAAAAGACCGATCAAAGAGATCTTGGTAGTCGGTCTTACAGATCGAAAAGAGTTGGTTACGTTTGCAAGATGCAGCACAATGCGGTTCGGGGGGTCAAGGGGAAGATTGTTAGAGCCAGCGCACACAATGAATGATGACTTCAGGTCAGAACTTCCTAGGGCCTCCGGCAATCTTGCAATCAGGTCCTGTGCCCTAGCACGTGGCATGGTCCAAGTTTTGGTAGAAGGGTTAATGCCGCCTCTGAGGTTCCTGACGTGTGAGTCACCCATGATAGTAGTTGGACCATACCATGTACTTTACCAACTCCACAGGCCTCATCTTTACTACTATCAGGACAGTGGTCACCGGAGTCCATAGCATCTTTGGAACAATATTTATCATGTATAAGCTGTGAATCCGGGTCATATGTTGGGTTCACTTTGGGTGTAACATGTGTAACCTTTTTGATAGCATCACCATTAGTATTGCTTGGAGTATGGCACACCTCAGGGTTATATAAGTTAAGTTTCTCAATTTCAGAGAGAGAGACACGACCATTTGATTTAGTGTTTACCGGAAACGGAACAGTTGAGGTAGATGAAGATTTTCCGGTACATATGGTAGCATTAGTAGAAACGGATTTTTTGGCACAATGTACTTGGTTAGGCAGTGGAGTTACCTTTTCTGGTGTCAGTGTGTTTGATTTTTTTCCTTTTTTCAGACTGTTACCCATTTTGAGCTTTGGGGGTCCGAAAGTGTCGCAGGATATGAAGAAGTTTCAGTTTCAGAGGGTTCAACATGGCTGGAGAGTAACTGAAGATGCCCTTCTTTAGTGTTTGACAGTATTGAGCGAATTTGCACAATACCGGTAGAAGCACCGGTAATCCAGTTTCATTTCCGGTGTTTCCATATGTGTTTTGCTTCTTTTTTCCCTCAATATTCATTGTAGTACTTAAGTCTGTTAACCTGTTTAAGAGGGCGTCTTCGTGACGCTGCAGCTTAGCTTCGATGACTTTGCAGAAAAAATTTGACTGTTTCAACTTTTTCGATTTTCGATTTTCGATTTCGATTTTCGATTTCAGATACAAGATTCCCTGAATTAATCTCGACGAGAGACTGAAAATCATTTAATTTTTTGTTGACAGAGGTCTCAAATTTAAAAAGTTTGTCTTCCATGGCATGTAAGTGATGCATTTCATGGTCAAGAAAGTCCGTAAGTGGGACACCACCTGCTGGGTCTTGAACTCGGTTTGAAAATGGCCAAGGTCTGGCAAGTGTTCCATGCTCTTTAAGGCAAGCCGATCATTTACCACGGCTTCTACATTTACAAGTCTGGAATTCATGGCAGCAATTTCAAAGTCACGCTCAAGTCTCAAGATCGAAATAGAAGAGTTTAGGCTATCGATGATTTTTAACAGTTGATAGTTGTCCTTTATAGGATACGTAAATATTTCTGGCATAGAAGTATTCAACTCCATATCAGGGTTTCTGGATACACTAAAAATGCATGAATGTGACGATTGAACCACAGGAGAAACCATAGATTTTGTAACAAGAATATTCATTCTGCTTGGTACATCACGAGGAGTCTGAGGTGAGCCTTCTGCTTCGAAATAAACTGCACGTCAACGAAGGATTTGGTCCTGGGTGAGAGCAGTAAAGTTAATGTCACTGGTCATAGCTGATGGCGTGCTAGTAAACAATTTCATGTGTAAAAACGTTAAAAATAAATAAAAAGTAAAAAAAAATTTCAGTTTAAAAAGTAAAAAAAATTTAAAATTTAAAAATTAAAAAAAGTTTAAAATTGTGGAAAAGAGATTGGGGCTTCAAGACGACAACACGGCTCAAGACCCCTCAAAAGTTAGGATTAAAAAAAAATAAAAGTTCCCAGGCACGACTTGAACTCTCACTTCAGATTTTGTATTGGGTAATGGAATTTCAGGGAAGATGGCCGCTTCCACAGAACAGATGAAAACACAAACTTGAAACACCAGCAGATAATCTCCACAGTCACCTGCAGCAACTAACCCACTCACCAAATGATTTTGAATAACTCAAGCACGGGTGTAACTCACCCATTGGTTAAAAACAGGTCTCAAAACACCAAAATGAGTGACAATTTTAGGACGATTTCTGGACGTGTCAGCATCGCTTTCAGCTCTGCTGGAGTTCGTAAACCTGTGTGATGCTTAAACCTGCGTGATGCATAAACCTGCGTAGTGGGTAGTACTATTTCGAGGGACAGACGAACACATGCATGGATGGCCAAAACTAGGTCAAGGTCATGCATCATGGATCAAGGGCAACCCAGGTCAAGGTCACGTGTCAAGGTCAAGGTCAATCACGGGTTAATGGCCCCAGGGTCAAGGTCACTCGATATCTGATGACGTCACTTCTTGTCACGTGACCATGAAAAATGGCGTCACTTCCTGTCACGTTACCTCCATACAAACTGGAAGTGCCGTCATTTTCTAGATACGTTTACAGACCTACAATGATGTCACTTCCGGTCCTCCTCACATCATAACGCATGACCAGAAGTGATGTCAGTATCGAAACAAGATGGTTGGGATTCCCCGTTTGGTGGCAAGGTTAATGGTCAAGGTCACTGGACAAGATCGACTTCCCACAATATCGCACAATCCCCTTCAAACCAAGTAAATTCTTCCCCGTCCTCTGCTCCTCAATCCGTGGGACTAGACTCCTATCCAGTCCTAACACCGCGGAATGATCCCCAACTGTCTGACCCTCACCCACTACTACCCTAACTGTGTACAGTCTCTCGCAACATGATGTGGCCGGGAGTGATGTCAATATCAAAACAAGATGGTAGGATTTATCCATTTGGTGTTAAGGTCAACTGTGTAGGTCATGGGTCAAAGTAAGTCGCCAGTCATCACCAACTCACACCTACACCCTCCCATTTCAACCCAAACCATGTAAATTCTACCCCATCAGAACATGTAAATTCTATAAAATTCCACGTAAAATCTACGTTCACCCCAAAGACTCACCCTCTGCACCTCACGTCACCCCGAATCACCGTAAGTGACGTCAACCCCACTTTACAAAAGTAGTAATAAGAACGTACGAAGTACCATCAGGCCGCCATCTTGGATTATGACGTCACACCGGAAGTGACATCACAACCATAAGTCACGTGACTTCCGGTTTGAGACGTTTTTTCCCTAATTTTTCACGTCATTTCCGGTTTTTATCGTCATTTCCGGCCTCAGAAAGTGTACGTACTACGACACCGGAAGTGACGTCATTTTGCATCCACCATATTGAATAAATGACGTCACAAACCGGAATTGACGTCAAAAATCGGAAAAACGCATTTTTTCTACTGGAAATGACGTCACATTTTTATGGCTTTACCCTCTTTACCCTTATTTACCACTATTACTGTATTTACCCTTCTTTACCCCCCCCCCGTACATACTGCAAACACCAGAAAGTACTCGGAGTGGCCAAGACATTTGAAAGTGTTGGAATATCAGAAAAGAAATTCACAAGTAAACCATTCAACTACAAGTAACTGTTTTATTCATCGTCACACAAACAAATTTCATTGCAAGTATGTGCTTGGCATGTATGTACATGTTTTCAAACTCATCATGGGAAAAAAAAAGGAATGTACCATTCCTATCTATGTAAGCAAACACACTAGTACAATAACATGAAGAAAACAAAAGAAAATCAGATGCAATAAAACTTTCAATTTTACAGTTCAAAACATCTTTAGTGGAACAAACGGATGACACAAATAGATGTTCTTCAGTCGTCTGTTGGGACATACATACAACATCCAAAGTCAATAGTACTGAATTCAACAGTAAAAACAGCAACAAGAATGTCTTAAAAAACCATGGATGCTTAGCAGCTTCGAGTAACAGCCGATATCCGTCCATGACAACACTGGCACAAGAAATGAATCCAGTCCCTAACAATACATGTTCATATAGGTGGTGATGCTCGCTTTTTACACAGTCTTTCCATTAACTCGTCAGTTCCCAACCCCTCCCATGGAAAACATTAACACGCGTAAAGGCTCTGTCACATATTTCTCGTTGACGTCTAAAAATCATTGCAGAGTTTGGGTGTACAGTTTTGCTTTGGAAAAATCGTCAATGTCACTGTTGGCCAATACATCGCGCATGGCGACGTCCAGATTTCCGAGTGGACGACGTACGGAGATTTGGTCAAGACATTGGGGCCTGGGGCAACGGTTCGTGGTTCACCACTGGCAGCCGCAGCGAGCGAGGCAGACTCGTCCGCGATAGGCACTAGTTGCACGCGTCAAAACATAGTTTGTTAAGGTTTGTTTTGTTTATCTGGCAAATATTCCACTCACTGCGTCTATTAAAGGTGCTGCGACGGCGCCTAAAATGGGTGCTAAAAACGGTAGAAAACCGCCAGTTTGAAGTTTAGCTATGTGTATACTCTTTTTTGCACGAGAACAGTTTTTAGTTGAAATTGCGAGCAGAGTTTTCTTGTAAAGTTTCAGCCTCGATTTCAAGCCTTCCGTCAATGGAATATGACCCTTTAATAAATTTAGAGTGACGACGCAGAGAATATCTTGGATATTAGCGCATGACAACAAAGTTTTTTTTCATGTGCGGCTTGACATTTTTAGACAATAGCAGCACGAGGATGGGTAGGTAGTCGCTCACTCGTTGTTTAGACATTACTTCGGCATGTAAACAAATCTCCTCTGAAACGAAGGTTGTCTGAGATCTACGAACAAATAACTTCTCCCATCCATTGTTGCCGTCTTATATACGCTAACAAGAAAGGTGGACGAGTATCCCATCTGGACCGAAAGATTACGTATTTGCTCGACGTCACGCACGTTTTTGAATAAATACAGGTAACGCGTATTGAGGTTTACAGTACGCACATTTTTCTGATACATGTTGAGACATATTAAAATTTGAGTTAAGTTACGATGATGACCTCCCTTTACCCACGCATCATTCAGTATCTCGGTTTTTACCTGCTGGCTTACATCGTCTAAACATAAAACAGCACCTGAATCGTATATGTCACTATCGAATCCCGGTATAAAGGTTATCGGAAGTTTGCACTTGGATTTTAAAGTTTCGTAAGCAGTTTGCCAAGCTCTGTAGCAAATGGTGACAGAGGTAGGGACGGGATTGAACACTTCTTCAGCATTTAAAATTAATTTAGAAACTAATTCAGTTTTTCCAATTCCAGATGGTTCCCCTAACAAGTGATTACTCGGATGTTTTAGGGACAAATCCATGGCTGGGTTTAAGGGATCGGTAAAGGTTGGCTGGCTTTTTATAGGGGTAGGGAGTGAACCTTTAATAAATAATAATTTGAACTGTATAGTAATTTTTTTTAAGGTTTGTTGCATGGAATAGAGAGTGGTGGTGGTGTTTAGGAAATTAAATAATATTTTTACATCACAAATTTTTTTTTTATTTAGGCAAATTGTAGGTTACATTTCAATCTCGTTGTTTTGTGGCGAGTACTGAGCCTCTACCTTTGCAATTCTCGCGGCGACGTAAGGGAAATTAGCGGCGTGCTTTACTAAAAAGGCATCGCTTAAATCCAATGGGCTGTTTGCATATTTTGCAAGAAAGTTCGGCAGTAGCAGGTCAAATGGTACTAAATGACGGTCAGCGGTTTGCAACGTTTCGAGTGGATGAGGATCGTTTTTGTAAATGTTTGTTAGATAGTCCTTTTGTTTTATTTTGGTAGACAGAGGCACGATTTTGTGGGTTGGGTGCACTGATTCTGTTGCCATAAGTCCCAACACTACATCCAAATTAACTGGTCTCAAAAAGCGCAGGTAAACATTAATCGAGTTAGTAGTAGAACCAACACAAAATCCTTGTAAGTCAAATTCGTGTTCGAATATTGATAGGCAATTAAACATCATCCTCTTGCCCATCTGACCGTGACCTGATTGTTTCACAATGGCATAACAATGGCATAATTCACCTACCTTGGGTTGTTTAGGCGTGAGTTTCCTACGCTTGAGCCAACGTGTGGGACGGCAGTTGTTTTCTCTAGCCGGCGTAGGCGGCTGTTGGGCGGCGGCGGGTTGTTGGCTGGCAGAGGAGTCGGCTTATTGAGACAGCTGGATGGCAGCGTTGGCTGGTCAAGGTGGCTGGACGGTGGGAGCAACTACCTCGTCGTTGGGTTGCACAGCTGTCGGTGGAGAGATGGGTGAAGGGACGTGTTGGTCCATGGTCGTCGTTGTGCGTTCTGATGACTGGGTGATGGGTGAGAGGTATTAAATATGGGTGGGGAAATTTTGAAATTTAGTTCCTCGAAATAAATTTGTAATAAAATTTAGCCTTGTTACACATTGTTTCGCAATAAAATGGAGCTAATGGATCGTTCGCTGACAAGTCTTTACATGTTACGTTTAATTTTTTCAAAAAATATTCCTCTAATTTCTTGTATGTTTGACAAAAATTATGTTCAGTGCTAATGGATTGTAGCTTCTTTTTTTCTTTTCCTATAACATAAATGGAGATGTTCAATGTGTCCGTTTTTGACTTTCTGTTTCAGTACATGTTTTTCAGGAGTTATTATAAAGTTTGTAGAATGAACGCACAAATTCACTCTTTGCCTCCTTTCGTTTCATGCTGTTAAAATTTATGTAAAGGTCAATCATGGCTTATCAGTGAATTTAATACCAGAATGAATTTTTGTAACTTTAAATCCTTTCAAAACGTAAATAACAAATGTGTTCTGTTGTGTTGCTTCAGTGTTCCTTTCGTGTTTATTGTTGTGTAAGATTTATTTTTACAACAGCAGAAATAGGTCAAGGTCATTTTGTATTTTCCCCTAATGCCCACTCAGATCCACATTTAATTTTTTTGGGTTTGACCAAGTGAATCTAAGCGGGCATAACATAGTATAGAGGTTTTTCCCATCGCCGAGCTTGATCGCGTAAAGTGGAATTTTGGACTGTAAGATTCCATTTTAGGAAAGCATAGCTAAGAAAAACCTAAGACAGAAAGGTTTTTCTTAACACTGTGTGAGGTCAGACACAGTCGTGCTCGAAGCGAGGGTTTTTTTTTTGTTTTTCTTCTTTGTTTTCTTCTTTCAAGTCACGTTCTTCTGTAAAGCCACGTACACTGATCGTGTTTTATCGTTGTAACAAAATGTCTAGCCCCAATTTGTTACAAATCTAAAACAAGGTCAATTTCAACTAATTTTCAAGGAGGGGACAGTCGGTACGTCAATATTATTTGGGCTAACAAATAAAATTGACGTAACGACTTTCTACGCTTCGAAAATTATTCAGGTAATGAAGAGTAGAACAATTTGCTGCATTCCTCACTGGCCTTTTGAGAGATTTGATTTTGTCAACTTTCACTATAATAAAGGCTTTTTAGAAAGAGCTGCTGTAGAGGAGGTCTTGACTGGAAATAGGTTACGACAACTTTTGCCCTGTTCGAGGTCTCTTTATATCTGAACGAGTTGTATTGAAAATTCTAGAGCAGCTGTCCTTGTGACGACAGAGACGGCTTCTCTCGCTTGTGACGTCATGGCCTTGACGCTCGTGACGAAGTAAGAGAGTATGGATGCTTGGTCTAGAATTTTATTTGTTTTTATCTTTGGTCCTTCCGCCACATTGTGCAACATCTGTTCCGTGCATTTACTATGCCCAGAGGCATTCCGGTATTGAAAGGGAAGAACAGACTAGTTTTCATCTCACTTACCTCTTTTCCTCCAACCAAGACGAATGTAGGAAATCAACCTGTCCTTTGCAAGCTCTTGTTTGTTGCGTTTGTGTGTTAAATACTTGGTAAGTGGTTTTTAAAGTGCATTGTTTCTTTTAAATTTATATTTTGTTTCAGTTTTAGCCTATTATTCAATTGATTTAACAGGACGATGAACGTTTTGTGCAAGACAAAGGAATGGTGCTGACAGTTAACCTTTGGAATGTAGTAGAGGTGATTTTAAGAATTTTTAGCTTTTTTTAAAAATTTCCTTTGATTTTACGTGATTTTTGTTTGCGTGTCTTTGTTTTATTTTTTTTACAGCCGTCTTTGACCAGCCAGATGTTGTTTGCCTTAAGCACACGTTAGTTTTTTTCCGTTTTATAGCAGGGAGACGAGTGCTTCGTCACAAGTGAAAGGCTACAATCAATTACTATTTGGAACATATTGAGGGTAGGCCTACGCTGATTAAATTTCGGATCTTTTGATTTTACGTAATTTTTGTCTTGTTTCTTTTATTTTATTTTACAGTCTACTTTGAGCGAACAGACGATACTATTTGGGACATATTGGAGGTAGGCCTATGACGTTTGAATTTTGGATCTTTTGATTTTACGTTATCTTTGTCTTGTTTCTATTATTTTATGTTACTTTACAATCTACTTTGAGCGATCAGACGACGTTTGCTCTTCAACACTTGATCATTTGCAATTCCCGCACCCCCCCCCCCCCCCACATCATTCAAATACACTTACACGTATTTCTGCACAATACATGCTGTAATTTTAACTTTTCAAAATTTATATTTTTTTCAAAATTTGCTCAAAATTGCTTATTCTTCAAAAAAAATTTAATAACACATATATTTTAATTGCGTGCCCAGACCATTTTTCTTTATATTTCTTAATTTTTTTTCAAAATTTTGAATATGGTCCGGAAGGGTTTTCTGATACCCCTACAGTTATCAGTTTCGCATCCCTTATGTTTCACATAAATACATCGCCGCGCGAAAAACAATACAGCGATCTAGCTTTTGTAGAGTCTTAAGACTTCAATTAATTGCCCTAAATCCATGCCGGATTTTTCCGTATAGTAGGACTTAGGAAAATTTGCATGGTTTGACCATTTTCTATTTTACTCCATCTTTAATTGAGAGACTAACCTAGTTTTTTACACGAGTGTGTTGTGTAGATGTGTTAGAACATGACTCAAGGGTAACTAGGTGATCGAGAACTGTTTTTTTTTGTATTCATAAACAAGTTTTCGTTCTGCTGCTCAGTTGTGCATAACTAAATGACCTCAGCTTTCGCTTTTACGATCTTTTACGCTTCAATTGGACTATATTTCAAGGATAGGTAATGCATATCAATTAGTCAGCATTTAAAGGAAAGTTCCACAAAGATTTAGGTTGCATTATTAGACACAAAAAGAACGACATGTTGTTTTGGTGAAAACGCACATTTTCTTTCTGGTGTACTGATTACTGTACTGATTCTTTCTAATCTGTTGGCCACTTCGAGTACTTTCTCATGTTTTCAATACGTAAGGGTGGTAAAGATGGGTAAATACAGTAAGAGGGGTAAATGAGGGTTAAGAGGGTAAAGCCATAAAATTGTGACATCATTGCTAGTAGAAAAAAATGCGTTTTTCTGAGTTTTGACGTCATTTCCGGTTGGTGACGTCATTCATTCAATATGGCGGATCCAAAATGACGTCACAGCCGGTGTCGTAGTACGTACACTTTCTGAGGCCGGAAATGACGGCAAAAACCGGAAATGACGTGAAAAATTAGAAAAAAAACGTCTCAAACCGGAAGTCACGTGACTTCTGGTTGTGACGTCACTTCCGGTATGACGTCATAATCCAAGATGGCGGACTGATGGTACTTCGTACGTTCTTATTACTACTTTTGTAAAGTGGGGTTGACATCACTTACGGTGATTCGGGGTGACGTGAGGTGCAGAGGGTGAGTCCTTGGGATGAACGTAGATTTTACGTGGAATTTGATAGAATTTACATGTTCTGATGGGGTAGAATTTACATGGTTTGGGTTGAAATGGGAGGGTTTAGGTGTGAGTTGGTGATGACTGGCGACTTACTTTGACCCATGACCTAGACAGTTGACCTTAACACCAAATGGATAAATCCTACCATCTTGTTTTGATATTGACATTACTCCCAGCCACATCACGTTGCGAGTATGACGTCAGTATCAGTATGACGTCATAATCCAAGATGGCGTCCTGATGGTACTTTGTACGTTTTTATATACTACTTGCAAACGCACGACTTCACCTCGTCCACAGGTTTTTACAATCTCTGCGATAAATTCACATCATGAGTCCGTATCATCCTATCGTCACAGCGACACTCTACATATTCACTTCAGTACGCGAGCTCACGTCCCCTTCCTAGTTCTCAAGTTTGAATGTTTGCTACGCGTTCTTTAATGGCGAAGTGAAAAAATTTGTGTTAAGTAATTTTATTGATGTCCACGTTAAAACCATTCAACTGCGCAAAATTCCCAACTGGGATAAATTTCAACATATATTCCTCTCTTTATTAACATTTGTATTTGTAATAACTCTGCTAGAATTTCTGTAATTTCGTCTTCGTACTCATCTTAATCTCCAATGATGATGCATGCAAGTCAGACTATCCATCATTTCGTTCAGTTCAGCATAATCTACTGACGTAGCTTCCGACTCAACATATTCTGCTTTACGCTCTGCTTCGTCAATTCCATCGGGTACTTACCGCAGACTCGAACCAATTCTTTCCTTCTTCATATCCTCCCAAATTGGTTTGATAATATTTACGTACTTGTTTCCGCGGTTTGATTTCAGTATTCCGAGTAGGGATCGTAGTTGCGGTATATGAGTTTACTGTCTTTGAGAATCGATGCTTATGAAGCCAAGATATCAGGCTCGCACGTTTTGTATTGCAAGTCTTTTTGAGTTAGCAAACTCCACAGATGATTCCGCTCTCAGTACTGCATTCTTGCCGACAATATGTCGTTACTGAATATTTTCATAGCCTTCTTCCCAATCGTGAGGTCTCCCGTATCCATATTGTATCTTAATCAAAACAAATAACCGTTATCTTTTGGCATTTGAAAAAGAAAATGTGTGCAAATAATACTTTGGATTCTCACCAAACTTTTGTCCCCTGAAAAGCTTTTCTAATGACTGAAACGTGCTCCGGTGAGCAGAAACCCGTCTTTCCGTCTTAGATGGTGTGTAGAATAAAGGAGAGGGTTCTGAAATGGTTGGGAGTACTTATGTTGGGCGATTCACATCCGTCGCGAGTGCTTGTAACGCGGCATATTTTCTCTTCATCGCTCAAGGATTATGTGTCACTTTATTTGATCGTATCATTCGTGTCATCATCAATGTCCTCCTCGTATTTCCATTTTTTATTTGCAGGTTCGCCACCATCTTTGCCCTTCTCACCATTCATGGTGGATTTAGCGAAACTTTTTAGCGGTTCAATGAGGGGTTTAAACAGTTCTTGAAGATATACTCCATCTAATTGGTTATCTCTTTTGGTGGTCGCATACTTTTCAATTTCGTTCTAAGATCAAAACGTTTACATTTATTCTCTATATTTTATCCCGTGTTAGGAACATGAGGTCCTCTTTTTTTCTTACACTCTAAGGAAAGGGTTCTTGTATATAGTTTCAATTCAGATACATTCCACGTACGCTCCAAAAATACAAATGTACATGTTAGTAATGTATTGACACTTTCATCATGATCTACATTTGTTTAGTGATCGTTTCCGCTCACCTTAAAAGAATGCTTAAGAAACATTCAATCTGAAATAAGGAACGTGGTGAGAACAGCCAAACATACATTCGGATCATATCTATATTTTCATATCACGATCTACGTCCGTTTTCTTGTACTAGTGACCTATGCAGTCGTGTATGAAAGAGAAAGTTGGTGACGACATAAATGACAGTTCCGTGACCTCTTTCTGGCTAGGATAGTTTGACGATTGATTTGGCTTCTTTAGGCCTTTTATAAAAAATCTAGCCACCATGTCTCTCCCAAAAAATATCGGCATTTTCCACTAGAGGCCCAAATCAAATATGGCTGCCAGGGGCCATATTCAAAAAGTATGTTTCGAACCAGACCACCTAAAATCAAGTACAAAGGCACTTTCTCAGGTAAATCCAGCAAAAGGATTCCAGATCTGAACGTGCTGTGATGTTACAATATCATTTTCACCCAAAAATCCAAGATAGCTGCCATCCAGTAAAGTAAAAACCAATATTTGTACTCTGATAGTGTGATGGAATTTAAAAAAAAAATGTACGTGTACCTTGAACAAATTGTAACCCAAACCATTCTTAGTGTCTCATGTCTAGAATGTCATCCTGTAGAACATTTTCAAAATCCGCCGCAATCCGAATCTGGGAACATTCCGAAAAAATATGCTAATTTGCATAAATTCACGTATCTGGCAACCAAAAAGAGTTGTTTTTTTGCTTGTTGCATATAAACCGTTCATCATATTGGAAATAAAGTGGTTACAAATTATGTTTAGAATAAAATTTACTGCAAAAAGGGGTCGATTCCTAATTATGGCAAAATAAATGGTTTTTACCGAAATTCGTGATTTAAGTTCTGTTCAGTCGTTTACGTATGCTACGCATACAATAGCACATTGGAGTATTACAATTCGACTTTAAACAGCAACAATGTTAGTTCTAATTATGATCCACTGACATAAGTGGCCTTAAATGAAAGATGAAATGTATGGTTTCCAACAATGGTAATAAAAAGGATTTATTCTAATGAGGTGCTAAGCTGCAGTAATTTATCTAGGTTCTAGTGCTTTGATTTTTCCGTCGTTTTCCGAAAAGTTCCATATTTAAACTATTGCAGTAGCCGTTCTAATTCAGATAAATGAATGTGATTAGGCTTAGATGAAAGGTGAAAATGTAAATTTTCTAACAAAGGCAATTCAAACATTTTATATTAATTAGAAGCTAAGCTACGACATTTTTACTACATTGTAGTGCTGTGCTTTTTGCGCTATTTTACAATGAGATCCATCTTTAAACTGCCCTAGTACCAGTTGTAAGTCAGATAAATAGATGTGATTAGGCTTAGATGAAAGGTGAAGATGTATAGTTTCCAACAATGGCAAGTATAACGATTTATATTAATTAGAAGCTAAACTACGACAGTTTTTCTACATTGTAACAATAAGTTCCAACTTTAAACTGCGGCAGTACCCGTTCTCACTCCGATAAATGGATTTGATTAAGCTTAGATGAAGATGAAGATGTATATTTTTCGAAGGGGTAATAAAAAAGATTTATATTAATTAGAAGCTAATGTTAGACAGTTTTTCTACTTTGTAGTGCTGTGCTTTTTGTATCATTTTGGAACAAATTCGATCTTTAAACTGCCACAATATCCTGTTCTGATTCAGATGAATAAATGTGATTAGGCTTAGATGAAATACGAAGATGGATTAAGCCTAATAACATCCATTTATCTGAAGTAGAACGGGTGCTGCAACAGTATAAAGATGGAACTTTTGGTAAAACAACGCAAACAGCACAACGCTGCAACGTAGAACACTGTCATAGCTTAGCTTCTAATTAATATAAATTGTTTTAATTACCTTTGTTGGGAAATATACACCTTCATCTTTCATGTAATCCTAATCACATCCATTTATCAGAATTATAACTGGTACTGCAGAAGTTTAAAGATGGACCTTTTTGTAAAATAGTGCAAAAAGCACAGTGCTACAATGCAGAAAAACTGTTGTAGCTTAGCTTCTAGTTAATATAAATCGTATTTATTACCCTTGTTGGAAAACATACATTTTCACCTTTCCTCTAAGCTTAATCACACGCATTTATCCGAATTAGACCGCCTACTGCAGTTGTTAAATAAGGAACTATTCGGAAAACGACGCAAAAATCAGAGCCCTAGAACCTAGATAAATTGCCGTAGCTGAGCTCCTCATTAAAATAAATCCTTTTTATTACCATTGTTGAAAACGCACATTTTACCTTTCATTTAAGTCCACTTATCTCAGTGGATCATAATTAGATTTAATATTGCTGCTGTTTAAAGTCACGAATTGTAATATTCGTATGCACTATTGTATGAATTTCGGTAAGAAGTATTAATTTTACCAAAAATACGAATAGAACCTTTTTTGCAGGACATTTTATTCTGAACGTTATTTTGTAACCACTTTATTTCTAATCGGATGAACGGTTTAGATGCTAGAAGCAAATTATCACATTTTTTTCGGAATGTTCCCGGAATCGGATTTAGGCGGATTTTGGAAATGTTGTTCAGGACGACATTCTAGACATGAGACACTAGGAATGGGTTTGGTTGCAATTTGTTCAAGGTTAGCATACATTTTTTTAAAAAATTCCACCACACTATGTGAATACAAACGTTGGTTTTCGCTCTACTGGATGGCTTATATTTTTGGGTGAAAATGATATTGTAACATCACACTGAGTTCAGATTTGGAATCCTCGTGCTCGATTTACCCGATAAAGTATCTTTGTACTTGATTCTAGGTGATCTGGTTCGAAACTTGCTTTTTGAATATGGCCGTTGGCTGCCATATTTTATTTGAGCCTTTAGCAGAAAATGCCGGGATTTTTGGTCATTTTAGTCTTCTGTACACTGTACAGCCGTACCGGCTGAGAAGACAATTGCAACGACTTTGTCCGTCCATCGTTTTTTTCAACTTCGCAACGGTACCAGATATTGACGACCATTGTTTACAACGTTAGATTCAGTGTCAGAAGTTAGTTAAATAACATGGCAAATTAAAACATCGTTACTTCCTTATAGCTAATAGAATTCTTTGACGTAATTAAATTAAATAATAACATTTGATCGTCGAATTAAAATCCTAAGGTAACACGCAATAAAAAAAAATGGATTTCAGCCTCGTTTAAAATAAGTCTCGTCGCATTGTTGCATGAATGAATAGGCCTACCGTCGAACCAAATTCTCCATTAGGCCTATCTGCTACTTACGAAATTTAAACTGCATTTTTAATATTCGGCCTAAAAATGAAAATTAGGCCAAAAATCATGTTACCATGACAACGTCAAGTTGCTACGAGTCGCTGTTGGCTTCATCAACAGCGTCTCTCTCGTCAGTTCCCTACTACCACCCTGATCTATATACGCTACGTTGCGCGTTACGTTGTAACACTGTAACTGTGTGTTTGTAGGTGCACCGTGTTGCAAAAATGAATATGCTTACTATACAATCTATATCGCCGTTAGCTGGTACGTACAAAATTAAAACTGCTAGTTAAAATTAGGCCTAAAAGCTGACAATTACGCCTAAAATGTAAAATAGGTCTAAAAGCTAACACATTTTAACCGACAATTGTGATGGCTACTGCTTTTAGATTAGTATGATAGAGATAGCTGTTGTAGTGCATGATAGAGGTGTGCGCCTCAACATTGGAAGTGAAGGAACTGACAGAAGACCGGTGCGACTAGGCAGTCGCTGTAGCCGCTTGTTTTATAAAAGGCCTACAGAAGCCAAATCAAACGTTAAACCATACTCGCCAGAAAGTGGTCACGATTACGACCTAACTAAGTAGTATAGCTCGTGGGAATCCACCTGAACACGAACGCAGACCCTTTTGGGAACCTTCAAAATACGAATAATGAACGTATTAGTAACGTTTTAAAGATGTTTAGATGTTTCCGCCATGATCCAGAAATGTTTATTCTATGTTTCGTATTATCTAGAAAGAACGTGTAAGAAACATCCAAACGTGAATGAGGAACGTGGTTAGAACGTCCAAACATAAATGCTGAATATATCAAATCGTTTTTATAGATGTTTAGATGTTCCCTTCATGATCTACGTTAAGGTTAATGCCGAAAACCGTGTGCCATTCAGAAACAATACACAATGGTGCACAGCGCCTGCAGGCGATTGTTTCCGAATGGCCCAAGGTTGAGGGGTTTAACCGACTGAATGTCCCGCTCGCAATGACAATTCATCAGCATATTCCATGACAATGTTACTGTCCGTGCAATAATGTCTATCGCCCCGTTCCAAATGGAATATTGTAAAACATCTCTTAAAAATTTTAAAGATAATTTATTTGAAGGGGTTATTCGGAATCGTGATGGGGGATTCGGAATCGAGGAACAATGCATCAACAATGTCTCCTACAAAGCGTCTTAAGAGTTCTACTGTTACAATACATAATTTCTTATTTCCAACAACAATGCTCTGGACACGAAAATTGTATATTAGAAGTTGTCTGTAGGGAATGTTCGTCGTTGAGTTTTCGCTGCTTCAACAGTGAAGGGGTAATTCGGAATCAAGTTAAAATCAAGTTACATTCCGCTGCTTAAGTAAAATTAATAGTTGCCACCTAGTGTAGCCTAGTAGTAGGCTATCTGTATTGTGCCCACACCAATGGTAAACCTATCATGAAGGGGGAAATCGCCTCTGCCAAAACAAATACAAATATAAATATTAATATAAATCTACCTCTGCTAATGAGACAGTGACGAAAATTTAACAAGTGGTAGGCTAGCTGTAATATTATTTGAAAGTACATGTTATTGACTGGCAGTGGCGTAACTAACGGGTGGGGTGGTGGGAGGGGGAGAATGTCAAGAAATATATGCGAAAAATATTAGTTATGCATATAAATGCATGCACTAATCGTAGGCGTATCGTATGGCTGTCAATATAGTTTCATTTTTATCTACAGATAGTGACGAAGATGTGCCTATATCTATGTAGTGTATAAATACGAATACAGATTCGAAATCTCAGCCAAGTAGAGCAGTGGCACTACCGCTACAAAGATATTTCTTAATGATTTGTTGATACTGCAATGATTTAAAAAGTGCGGGCCAATAACTTAAGCAGTTATTGGCCCCGCAGTTTTTAAAAAAAGCATTGTTAGACTATTGTTTCTTCCAGGCCAATAACTCGAAAAGCGAGTATTTAATTAGTTTATTGTACATTTCAAGTTACTATTAAGGAGTGGAATGTGGATAGGTACGATGGTGATGCGTTAGACCAAATGACGTTGGAATAATGATAATGTGAACCTAAATGTAACGCAAAAAAAAAGACGAATTTACTGTTGAGAGCGAGGTTGCACGTTCGCAAAGTAGGGTTGACGTCACTGCAGAGGTTTTCCAGTGGCGTGAGGTGTGGAGGGTGTTTCTGTGGGTGAAAGTAGATTTTACGTGGAATTTTGTAGAAGTGCCATCATCAGAGGTCACTTACGAAGTAACGTTGTCTAGAAAACGATGTCACTTCTGGTTTTAATGGTTCGTAATCTTGGAAAATGGCGTCACTTCCTGTTTATATGGGGTCACGTGAGAGGAAGTGACGACATTTTCCAAGATGGCAGCCCCACGAAAAGTGGAAGTGGCATCATCAGAGGTCATTAGAACCGGAAGTGATGTGATTACAATATGTCAAGTGACCAGAAGTGACGTCATCAGATGTCACACGAACGGAAGTGGTGTCATCAGATGTTGCGTGACTGGAAGAGTCGTCATCAGATGTTACGTGACTGGAAGTGACGTCATTAAATGTCCCATGACCGGAAGTAACACCATTAGATGTCTCGTGACCAGAAGTGATGTCATCAGAGAATTTACGCGGATTGGGTAGAAGGGCGTGAGGGTCGGTGGAATGGGGGAATTGTCCCACAGTGTGAGGACTGGACAGGAAACTAGTCCTAAGGGGTGAGGAGCAGAGAATAAGTATCTGGGGTGACCGTAGATTTTAAAATGGATTTGATAGAATTTACATGGTCTCAAGTGGGGAGAATTTACTTGGTTTAAAGGGGGCTCGTGATATAGGGGGAGGTCGGCCTTGTCCTGTAACCTTTGACAGTTGACTTTGACACCAAATGAGGAATACCCATCATCTTGTTTCAATACTGACATCTCTTCTAGTCACGCAATGACGCAGGGAGGGAGCGTGACCGGAAGTGCCGTCAGTATAGGGCACATGAATGGAAGCGTCATCTAGAAAATGACGTCACCTCTGGTTTTCATGGGAGCCACCATCATGGAAAATGATGTCACTTCCGGTTTGTGTGGGTTCGCGTAGCTGGAAGAGATGTTATCATATGTCACGTAAACGGAAGTGAAGTCATCAGATGTCGCATGACCTTTGACCTTGGGGTCATTGACCCGTAATTGAGCTTGACCTTGACACGTGACCTTGTCCCAGGTTGACCTTGACCATGACCGTGATGTTGTCCTAGATTTTGTCCAAACGTGTATGCGTTCGTCCGTTTTCCAAATAGTACTTCCCCCTACTAACCTGGACGAAAAAATCAAGTGTTGCAACTAAGTCTACAGCGGAAATATAAAACAAGTGGGTGGAAATATCATAATTCCCTAGCATCAAAAGTATAAGGAGCAAAACAAAATGTAATAGGGATTACTATAATTGCATAATATGGTGTTGTTGACTGGCTAAAGGTACAGAGTTCCCCAAGGCTAAGGGTAAGGATTATTGCAGTGAACACGGTAAATCATTCTTCCTGCGTAATGTGATGTTGTTGGTTGGATAAAGGTTTGTTCTAAACTTGATAAGTTAGCAAGTTCGACAAGGAAAAGGCTTAGGATTATTGAGCTACACACCGTAAATCATTGTTACCACCCGATACGGTGTTTTGGTGGGATAAAGGTTTGTTCTTGACTTGATATGAAGGGTTAATAAATTGATGATTGGGATATAACTGCGGTAAGAAAAGTAGTGATAAAATAACGTCTTGATCAGTTGTTCGTTACAACATCCATTATCATTGTTGGCTGGCTAAAAACTGCATGCTTAAAATGTGGACTACGGTTGGGGATGACATACACATAGATTCACAAATAAATAATTAAAAGAAAGAAATATGTAAAACAAATATTCAGAAAATAAATTGGAGATTTGTGGCATAGGAGAGAGATCGACCTGCTTTCGTCTCTCATTGTAATTCTAAGTAGCTAGTGGATCCCATAGTTTTTCAGGCATTCGGAATCACACGTTATGCTTCTCCACGAAATTGTGACTTGTGGTCTTAACATAAGTCACCATAAAGGAATCATTAAAAACGAAGCGTGATTCTTATGTACGTTTATCTACTTGGTTGGTTTTTTTACGTCTTTATCGTTTTCTTGATGGCAATAGAGTAATTAACGAAAACAATACTTTACATACAAATTCAAAATAACTACAGTAAAAAAAAGAATAATCAAATTTTGAACCTTGACGCCTTCTGTATTACAGTGATTCCTCTTGAACCTGGTATATACGATATAGCCTCCATTGGTCATGGAATATGGACTTGTCACTAAAGTGGGTTAGACAAGCATTGCAATTTAATTCATATCACATCATTCTTGCAACTGAGTTAGTAAAATACATAAAAAAAAATATTAGTTCCTAAAAGTACGGGAACGCAGAGATAATGTGTTTCAACAACATTGCAGCTTTTTGCAAAATGAATTAGTAAAATACAAAGAAATTAATAATTACAATCACAAAAGTACTCAAAGATAGCCGTATGCTAAAAAGTGGATTACAAGAAGGATTATGTTTCAGCATTTTCATAACTTTCCTGCAAACTGAATTAGTACATTACCAACTATTTACCCCAATTGTATTTTCATAAGTGGTTCAAATGGGGAAGGCTTCACTCTCTGGCGAATTCTTTCAAGATGGTTTTTATTAGTTAGTGTGGTCTTCCTATAACGTTATTCATCCTTCAATATCAGATTAAAGCCACGCTAATCTAACCAAGGTTGGCAGGTTTTTGCCACCAAGTTAGTTAAAACCGGTTTTTATCGTGGTTTTTACCGTCCCAGCAAAAACTGTGTTTGCCATGTTTCGCCCCTTAGGCCAAAAAAATGAGACAAAAATCTACTTGAAATAAAAAAAAAGAAAACTGTGCCCTACAATAGTCAAATATTGGCAAAATATAAAAGCTCCCTAGAAAATGTCATATCGATTACTTTGAAAATCCATATGGTCACTTCTTATTTACCTTTCAGATGCTTATTTTCACAGCAAAAGAATTTTTCTAACATTACCTATGCAAATTTATGCAACTGACTTTTATTGTGAAAATAAGCGTATGAGGCAGCTTGCTGGTTTTTGCCAGTTGTAGCTGGTTTTAACCAACCCTGAATCTAACATAAGTAACGGTTTTTTGGACCATTACAACCCCCTAGTAATCATGTTTTATTGCTTAATTAATTTAGCTTTTCTGGAAAATCAGTACACTATTCTAGTTTTGAATACCTCTAACTTTCGTTCTTGATTAATGAAAACATTCTGGTAAAGCAAGCTCTCATCACTGTGAAATTCGACAGAAATTTTCTTTTTCGTATCGTTAAAATGAAATATTTTTTCCGACAAACCCGACAAATAATTAAAATATGTCTGACGCAACTGAATTAATATGCTTGCACAGCTTTCACAATCTAGAAAAATTGTAGGAAGCTAAAAGTGTTGGCTTTGGAATAATATGCTATGTTATTTGATTAGAAGTTGACAAGACGGACTTGTTTTAAAACTTGAACCTTTCAATAGTATTATCTCGTTCACCAATAAGGAGTTGTTTTATAACGACCCCTCACAATTACTAGGGGTTTTGTCAAGGCTTAGCTACATAAACGTTTACATAATATATGTAAATTACACCCAGTTAACTTCAAAACATTTACTAAATAATTAGTAGGAGCAAGTTGGCTAGGAGACTAGACAGTTACTTAAAAATAAATCTTCATAGACCTAATACTTGCAAAACAATCTTAAAGGGGCAATAGTCGCTTAGCCCTTTTTATTAAATTTCCTCGATATACTAGCGGATGTAATTTTTTAAGAAATCATCTAACCATTATTGAGAGGTCCACGTGCCTGATTTCAGTGTTAAATGTGGCACTACCTGTATTTTTGTCGTATCTCTCACGGGGGTCAGGATTAAAGCAAACTCGCGCCATCAGCGAACTACGGTCCAGTGAACGAAAGTATTGGGGACTATATTCGACCGTTTTGCGCCCGATGACGGAATCGGGAAAGAAACGTGCCAAAGTCAAGGCAAACTGAGATCGAAGCTACGTTCCTCGCTCACTAGGGTAGCAAGGAATACAACTATTATCTCATTTGGCCTTGGCCCAAAGACGAATGGGATGGACGAAACAAGTTATCGCGTGTAAATCTAAAGAAGGAGACTGAAAAGTGGTCGAAGTCGAATTCCGAGAATAATTTGAGGACGGACGAAGAAATGTCTAGATTTCTTCTTGACTGTTGACTTCCTAACTATTGAAACATAGCGGTATATTATAAAATTTAGCGTTGTAGAGTGCTCCTTCGTTGCACCTATGTAATGAAAGGTGGCTGGAGTAAAAATCACGACTGTTAGTTCAAATATATTGCTTACTTAGACTCACAGAACTGCACTCTTTGTTTGTGAAAAAGATTCTTCCACCAACCGTTTTTGTTTCAATGTTACAGCAAGAAAAGTTTTCGTTAGGCCATTTTTTTTTAGAATTGAATAATAGGCCATAGTTGTTTCTTGGGGTGACTCTCTTCCCCCCCCCCCCCCCCCCAAAAAAAAATAAAATATTCCACTGCGGTAAATTTTTTGACCCACCCCTTCCTCATTTTCAGAAGTTCCAATTTTACAGTTTTTATAACCCACTTTTTTTGACGGAGGGCTATTCGGTTTGGGCGGAAAGTGATAGTGGATGAGGAAAAGATAAGGCACAAGATGAACATTGTATTTACACTGACAGTATTTTGTTTAATAGAGAGAGATTTGGTATTTGGTTTACTTTGGTGAATACCAGTACCTGAAAGATAGACCCTATGATGATGACACTGATAGTAATTTTTAATGCAAACAAAATAGCATTATCAACTCCTAAAAAATTTGCTTCAACCACTACCCCCGCCCCACGGTAAATTGTTTTTATTAGCCAGCCCAATTTCCAGAAGTTTCAATATTAGAGTTATACCTCAACGTGTTTGGAGGCACGGAGGGAGCTTGGAAGACTTCTTCGGTTGTCTGTGTGTGTGTGTATGGGAGGGGGTAGATTAATGACATAAATGAAGTTCGTGATAATATTTACAGTATTTTTAACACAAACGCATACAACCTCCCCTCCCCACCAAAAGAAAAAGCTACTTACCTTTCGACCCCTGGCTTCTATTTCAATATAGCTGCTACCAACGTTTTTTCCCCCTATAGGTTATTTTTTTGTTCGCTTGAATGTAGGCGCTAGTCGTTTCCAGAGATGCCTCGCCTCTTTCCCTCCCCCAAAAAATACCTGCCTCCCATGGTATATTTTTGTTTACCCACCCCTTCTCTCATTTCCAAAAGTTTCAATATTACAGTTGTTATACCGCAATTTTGTTTTGCGGAAAGGAGACAGAAGTTCTGGGGTGGGGGGGGGCGCTTATGGGACAACATGAATTTCATGATGACATGGATGGTAGTTTTATTTAATATTAACAATAGGCCATTAGGCCATAGTAGTTTCGAGGGGTGCGTTCCCTCTTCTTCCCCCCCCCACCCCCAAAAAACACTCCTACACCCACAGTATACTTTTGCTCACCCCACCCATTTCCAAAAGTTTCATTTTACAGTTGTTATACCCCAACTTACGTTTGACGTGAAAGGAAGAAAGAACTTCTTCCGTTTGGGTGGGGGAAGAGGGTTGGAGCAGGGGAGGGGTAATGGCATACATGAACTTTGTGATGACACTGATATTACTGTATGTCTTCTAAAGGCAAACGAGTAGCGAGTCTTCTTTACATGTAGGATATGCTTACGAAAAAATAAAGTAATGAAATAAAATGCTTTACCAACCTATCAGTTTTATTTCAATGTTACGGCAACCAAACTTATTTCCCTCAGGCCTAACTTGTTTAATACTTGAACGTTAGTCGTTGTGGTGGTGCTTCCCTTTCCTCACACACGCACACATACAAAAAAAACCTTCCCCGTTGCATATTATTTATTTTACATGCGCACTCCCACTCATTTCCAAAAATTTCAATTTTTGTTGTAACATCACACATTTTCGGCGGGGAGTGGGGAGGATTTCTTTGGTTGAGGCTATGAGGGGGATGGGGACAAGAACGGACAAAATCTGGTAATTACACAATAGGAATTTCATGATGACAGTGGCAGTATTTTTTTTTTATGCAAACGAGTTTGATGCAGCTCCTCAAACTTCTATCATCCTACATGTTCTTAGTAACATTTCACAAAATTATACTCTAACTATCTCAACAGTAACACGAGAGGAAAACATAGAAACGAACGGGTTTTTTTTTCAATTTATTAGCGTTGCAACCTAGGCAGAATCGTGGAAGATTTCTTCGACTGCGTTGTTTTTTTACGTTTTTGCAAGCAATGCACGAGCCAAGGCAAACTGGGATTAAAGCTACGTTAGCTGTGAGGAAAGCAGCTACTATATCAATTGGCCTTGGCGCAACCACGCTGATTCACGCCTGACTTCACGTGTCCGCCAGCCGGCGGATATCATGTCACGGTATTAATCCGCAGATTCGGCTCTCAGGCCTATATTGCTGAGCGATTTTGCATGTGTGTAGAAGCTGGTACCATCGCTTTAAGGAACTAATTCTACAGATAGTTTTGATCAGAGCCACGCTTTTTGGGCAGGGGGGGGGGGGAGTCAGGGCATGGTGGAGCTATTCACTGTTCAGGGCTCACGTTTCAATGAAAAAACAAACCTTTCATTGTTCGGCATGACAATTTGAATTTTTACGTTCCATTTTGTAAAATACAAAGGATCCAATAACTTTATTTGGCTGTTTGTTAACCATCTTAACCCATTTTATTTTGCTGGTGGGGACGGGGGAAGATGGGGGAAACTTGGGTTGAAAAATACGATACATAAAAAATTGTAATATTCCTCCTCACATCACTGGAATGGATAGTACGCGGATAAAGGTGAATTACTGCACCATGCCTAGAACAAAAACCAGCAGAAAGATAAGCTAGAGGAGTAAAAATTCCTGCAAAAAATTGTTGAAGTTAAGTGCGGAAAATTTCTCTTTTTCTTTACTTTTGTATGCTCTCATGTTGTTGATCAATAATTTCTGTTAACAATGAGATTCGGTTTGAAACATTTAATGAACAGTTTTAGAAATTTAAGTAATGAATTTTACTAGGCAGTGGACGAGTTCCTCTTAGAAATTACTGTCATAACATATGTTGCTTGGCCTTTTTCCACAGTACTTGTTTCTTCAGGTTCTTCGTTCCGCACTTTAGATTTTTTCGCTCCTTCTAAGTCGTTAGGTGTTACCTCTTTGATTTTTTCCGCAGCCTTTTCTTTCACTGTTTTTTTGCAGCCTCTTTCTCCAGCTTTTTTCGATAGGATTATAGGATTATCTACTATATTTTTCCATACTTCTCAAATTATTTTGTATGTTTTCGCTCTTGGATTACATTTGACATACGTTTCCATTATTTACCGTGATTTGTGCTAATTTACTAAACCCCCTTTCTCTTCCATCCTCTTCCAAAATGTTTCGGCAAATGAAAAAGTAGTATAATGGCAACTGGCCACTCTAGAAGATGGGTTTACATCAGCTTTTTAAAGTGTCTGTGACGCAACATGAAAATTTGCAAAATTCTCGCGGTATTTCAGTAGTTTTAACTATTTTCAGACATTTTTATGGCCGTTTACACGCTGTGTAGCACACCACAAACGTTTATACCATACTAGCTGTACCCCCGGCGTAACATACGCCGGTCTAGTCTTCCCCTATTGTGTGGTCTGAATATCCCCACCCCTGCTCCCCCTCCCTTTGCACCCCTGCTGATTTGTGTTATGGAAGTAGATGTCTATTTTCATTGGAGGACGTTTCTCCGTTCTGATACCCAAGCCCAACAACGGTCGTGCATGCAGTGATTGTTACTCCACCAACTTTGAAACTCTTCAAGTCGGCTCTAAGAGCTCGCATTATTAAAGCAATAGTCATGCTTGACCGTTTGTTTGACATTGTCGGTCGCTCGTCCTCTTTCATTGTGGTGCATAATTCATAATGATGAATTTGCTTGCCCAACCTAAGCGTATTATCATGCACGGCGATAGCCTTGTATATATATGATTGAAGTCCTCTCTCCAGCAAAACTATTAATTTCTCCGTTTTTATTCAATATATTTCGACCAAACTTGGGCAGATAGTAGATAGCAACTTTTCCAAACTTCACACCAACTCTTATGCAATTCCGTGCAAGAGTAAACGTAGGGAGCCACACGTAAATTTGAAAACTGTTCACTTGTTGTCGTTCTTGTTCTGGTTCTTGTTCTTGTTTTTGTTCTGGGCTGACACGGTTTCAGAAAAAACACATACCTAAAATGTGACACATGATCTGAGCCAGAAAGTTCCCTGGGCTTCAACCTTACAGGGACCACTTTTTCAATTGGTCCATCCATTCCTGATTTACGGGACCCTTAATGTTCATTTTGATTGTTTTACATTGTTTTAACCATTGTATTTAGGGAACAATGCCACTCAGCAAACTCCAGATCCATTCTTCGTGCATGCAACAATCGACTGCATGCATAAACCTTTATAGCGCGATACCATAGCCGTAAAAAAGGTACGTAAAGCACAACAGCACTTAAACAGATGCAATTTTCTGAATTGTACATTTGATTATTTCAATTAAAAATCACCAATTTTTATCCGTGTACATTTTAACAAGTAAAATGAAAACTTCAATCATATAACTTTTTTACGGCACACTTGACGTTTTTGTTTGTAATATATATATATATGTTGGGTTTTTTACTGCAGCCTGTCACTAAACTTCTTTTACCTTACCAAAGTGGCTGAATGGTACTGTATGGCCTTCGACTATAACTTCAAAAGTCGTACATTCAGTTCGTAGCTCAGACAATACGACGTTTAGTTAAGGGAAACGGAGGTAGGTTCCATCTGGTGACATTGTAAAAAAATTAGCTCAATGCCAACTAACTTGCACAATTATTGTGAAAGTACTCCTCCCGAAGTTTTCTCCCTAATTCACTCCAAAATCACTTCTAGTAATTGTAGAATTTGTATATTTTGCTTGACAACACCCGAGACCGATTTATGTATTTTCTACTGAAATGCAAAACACGGGTTTCTCTTTGTAAATCTTGAATGAAGCTTTGCATCTTCATTTTTATGCTTATCAATAATTTATGTTCTTATTATATAATAAAATCCATATTGTTAAGACAAATATCTCTTTGTTCGCTATCCATTAAACTTCTTCTAACAACCAGTACGATTTAGCCTGAACAAATGTACCTTGTTGGGAGACTGTGGACGGTGCTTGCTTAAAGGCAGACGTCCGCTCATCAATCACCTCTGAACGAGATGCAATTGATGGGCCACCACTGAATCTGGTATGATGCCAGCCTGCCACCTGACTCGACACACAGCTATTCTCCTGTTACGAGAGTGGAGAAATCTTTTCCAGTGGTATTACGAGTGATCAATGCATGGTTAGGTTCACTATGGCACCCATGAAATCCTCACCGATTAAAGAAGGTAAAGCAATGCTTCATTCCTCAGTTGTTTGCCTGTCCCGACTACCTCTACTGGTTCGATCGGCACATCTCAGAGTTTTGGTACAAGCATCACTTCTGCTTCTAAGTCCAAAAATAAACCTGAACGCTTCAATAGGCGTTTCCTTTATCTGTATTTCCCTATTGTTTCCTTTATCGATCTTATAAGCTACACGCCGGTACGTTTTATTTCAAAAGAGAATTTTACGAGTTTTTAGTGCTTTTTTTATTTTTCATTTAATTTTTATTAATAAAAAGGAGTGATGCAGCCCGTAATTATTGACGGGGATGCTTACGAGAAACAATATTAATCTTTTATCGCTGCCTAATTCTGCCTTACTACTGCATGATTTTGGTGTTACCCAATTATTGTTACCCCATTCCAATACTCCATAGAAAAGAATGAAACCGACCCACCACTTCCCCATCCCCCATATTCCACAGAACAAGGTGTTAACAGTGCTGACTTGGAAGCAGAATGGCCCACCTGACGAGCGAGCTGTCAAGAAGAAAATTCATGCATAAACGATGCCTCCAAAGAATACCCAGTTTTTGTTATAGATACAGTCTTGCAGTAATTTTTTCGCCATAATAAAAAAGGTCAGAGCAGGAATTGCGGGGCTGGTAGTCATGGGGCGAATGCTCAAATTGATATACTTTACACGAGCCCGTTTACTGGAAACTTACACGATCGAACAGACACATACAGCACCCTCCCACATATTACACTGAAAAAAACTGCAAAAAAAGGATCACTTAGAAGCAGATGGGGCCTCAAATTGCATAGGGCTTGTTGGATGACACGTGCAAAAATACACGTTACATGTCGCTTATCTTACTAATCACTCAAATAAACGGCCCGCATGAAAACGTCACTTCAGTGGTGACTGTCCCCAAACTTCCTTATAAAAAAACTGCACAAATTGCTCATACTAGGAGCAGGTAAAAACTTGAAAAAGCTAGGTTTTATTATAGGGATTGCTCAAAAGTGACCGCCTTCTGCCAACTGGCAGACACAGACAGCTGATCATCGCAAGTTTCGAAAAACTGTTTCAATGGAAAGCTTCTACAGCAAAATGAGTTACGATCTCAGATATCAATTGTGAAGCACGAACAGAATGGAAGCTTAAAAAAAATATTAAAACATGCTCCCACTTTGAGGCGAGTGTCACCAGTAAAGGTCTTCTACCTTTTCCACATCCACAAACGGCTTTTTGAATACGGGACCAAGTTAGTAAGGGGATTCGATCTAGTATTCAGTTGGCTAGCTGCCAACTACTCTAATCATTGGTTTAAGCTTGCTAACGTTGTTTGGGGTTTCCAGGGACCACGTTCGTGTTGGGCATGGGGACTAAGTGATTTTCAATTTTTGCATGGTGGCACTTTCCAAAAGTTGTTTGTTGACGTGAAAAGGTTTTTCATTACAAGCATCTTTAGCCTATTGTACAGTTTTTTGTAATATGTTTAGTGTATTGTTAAAGTCTGCTAAAAAGGAAAAAGGCAATTTGCTACACTACCCTAACGTTACATGTGCTCGTAGTTGACGCATGCCTATGATCTTTAGTGCATCGTTCGGAATTCAGACTACTACTTTTGCAATTAAATATAATTATTATCATTATTACCTTCTTCAATCCTGAAGCAATTTCCATCAGTTGTATCATACTGTGTGGTAGATTGATTGAGCCACTAATACACAAAGACACAAGAGAATGAAAATATATTTCATACAAAAACTAACAGGTACAAGGTTACATTGTTGTGGGATGTCCCAATATACTTACTCTCTCAAATAGAAAAACATCTTCACTGAAACTAGTTCTACTCCATAGCTTTGGAATAGTCATCTTTGAATCCACAATATCCATTATATCTACGTTACAAGAGTCTTTTAATCTTTTCCTCCTGGCATACATTATCATGACATTTCGTATTCTGTTGGTTTCATGACAGAGAATAAATGGTGGATACCGAACAAAAGGTTGATGACTTATACTAACAGCCTTTACAATGGGAGAATCCACAAAGTGTTGTGTTTCAATTGTCATTAACAATAAGCAGGAAAAGAAACATAAAAGACGAAAAGCATGCCTGACCAGATAACACTTTCTTTGGAGTGTTTTGGTTTTAGACTTTGGTGCATGACCTTGCAAATCTCTATAAACGATTCTTACTTTATCTAAAATAGGATCCCGTTCTTGATTGGTATTTCGATATGGTCTTCGCTTCAGTTTATTTACAGCATAAGAGATTTCACAAAGGCTAACGAGAGATATTCCCATGTACAATCCTAATAAGCCACCTAACTCGCACAAAATATCTGTGAGGGCAAACACGATACGTTCTTTAGCTGTCGTGATGTAATTGCCATTAAAATAGAAAGAGTAGATGGATTCGTTCTGTAGCTTCTTCTCTACATCCAGCGTAAATTGAAAAGTTGTCTGACGACAGAGTTTCGTGCAATTGCAGGCTATAACTGGGTCAGAATAGTAAGCCTTCATCATGCTTTGATATACTGGTTCCCTTTCGTTTTTCTTCAGTGAGCATTCAGGTACGTTAATGTCATCATCCACAAATGGAAATCTGAATTTCAGAAACAAAAGTTTTTATTGGTAATTTCGCTGTGCATACATTTTAAAACACATACTGTCTTTTATATCTACTTTTAAATTAGGTAAAAAAGAATTTAGTGCACAACTTTCACTGTGTAAAGGCTAAAGTCCAGTGAAGTACATTTTTTGTACATCGTCTCCTTTCTGTATTTATAATGCGAAAACACTGACATAATTATCTAATGTGTATATGAAAAGGCCAACAGTACCTATTCAGCCACCTGTTAAGACCTTAACACTTTTTTTGTAGGATAGTGCGGGAGGTCTAGCCTATCAGATGAGCACTTGTATGCACTGCCTCGTGTGCATATAAGGCTTCAATTTCATATTTACAAATTATTAAAAAACTTTTTTAAACGATACTGTTTCGTATTGAAAATTTTGATGGATGCCTGAATGGACTGTGTAGTGTGTATGTCAAGAACCGAGGAATATAGGCCATCATTCACATGATTTTCACCGTCTACAATCGCAATGTGCACTAATATCAACGTAAGTAGTAGATAGTAGCACACGGGGAAAACGGAAGTGACGTCACAGCCCACGTGACCAACCATAAGTGATGTCACGATCCAAGATGGCAGTACCCATAGGACGACGCAGGATGGCCAAGCCCCAAAATAGCATCAGAATTGGTTTCGGATAGCTCTTAACACGTGGAAAGATGTGCAAGATCGCTAACATTTCTATTTACACAAAACCCTTTTTCGTTGTTTGTAATTAAAAGAAAGGTACTACAAGCCATTGCATCATAGACATACCATAACGCACCTTCCAATCCTCAGTAGAAAGTGGATTGGGCTAGTTGCATGTGACCACAGTATGTCCAAGCATGCCCGCGACATAAAACAACGTCAGTTTTGGTGTCATTTAAGTAGCAAATACAAAACACTATATAAACGAATAACGAAGCAGGGAGAAATCATAAACTCAGAGTGCCATGATGAGCTTTCGAATGAAACCACGAACACACCTAGAGATTATTGCTATTATACTACTAGTGTTGGACACAATATAACTACTAGACAATGGGCTACAATGGCACGATAATTGTACCAGCCTACAAGTACCGAAATGATACGAAGAGACTTACATTGTAGATGGTACCCAACACCGTGCACATTGGAGAGACTTGCCGACGGTGAAGAATTTGAAGCTATGGTATTTCACATTCCTAACTTTCCGAGCCACACAGGTGATGGAAAGGGGGAGTGAAAATGGTAATGGTAAGAGTGTGTGTCAATTAAAGAAACGGACATATCAGAGACAAGATTAAATAAGCAAAAGAGATACTTTAATACTAAATGAGATTACAATGTAAAGCAAACATAAAACCCTGAAAATTGTAATCGAATGTGGGATATTAAAACTTGTCAAAATAGGAAGTTTTGTTTTATTTGGTATTCAGGGAAAATTGGGTATTTGGAAAAACTGGCTTGAGTGACGAAATAAAGTTTCATGTTAAAAATAGAAAAATATGAAAATTTCGAAGTGAGTGCGAAATATTTAAAACTGTCAAATTGAGAAATTTTTTTGTCCATGTTTGAGCAAAAAGCAAGACTTTTAAGTGTTAGGCATTTTCAGATTTGAAAAACTGTCTTGAGCAAACAAAATTTACTCACACGTCGAAAATTGGAAAAGTTTGAAACTTCGAATCACGTGTGGTATATTTAAAAATTATCAAAATGAGAAATTCTTTTTTCCCTGTAATCAGGGTGTAAAAGGAAACTTATGATTGGTCAGGCATTTTCATATATGAAAATTTGTCTCCAACGAAAAATTAAGACACCCTATATCCTTCTGAATGCAATTTTAATGGGACTTCAACATTCTTTTGCCAGAAAGCTAAATGGGCTGGGAATTGGGTTCTTACCTAGAGATCGAACCAACAAACCGATTTTCAATTTTTATAGCTTAAAAGGTAGGTATTAAAAACAACTAGGGCATTTTAGACTCGTTTTAATCTGACTGCAGTATTCTAATCGACAAGTATTTATTATTGTAAAGCAATAGGCAGAAAACATTAAGTGTAGCATGGGAGCTCTAGGCAACAATCATGTATGTTTCGGGACTGTGAATAAAGCAAGTAAACTAATAATGGATGGTCCTTGTATAAGTTGCAGCGTGAACTACCATGGTGAACTTCAAACCCGGGTCCCATCTGCAGTGCGCAAAATTAGAAGCAGCCTCACCGGCCAATGCCGGCAAATTTTTTGGTGATCTGGCAATTTTGAAAATTTACCGGCCCTCACAGCCGGTATAAAATTCTAAAACAAAACGGATAGTAATCTCTCTAAATAAAATGTAAATCAGATTTTTAATCTTAATTTTAAAGGACTGCCTCATTATTAACAGTAATTATTAATCAAAATCTGTAAAAAAAACAAGGAATAGCGACGACCAGATTAGATTTGTGATTGTACGTTTGTCTGGGTTTCCCCAGGTCACTCAATCGTAAGGCTTAACGTGACTGCTAGGTAAGCTGACGGCTTCTGCTGCATTTCATGCTACGTATGGTAACACCGACAAAAAAATCCAATGAGGTTATTTTTGAATAATACTTTTGAGACTTTTTTAAAAATTTTTTTTAGATCGTGCTTCTGATTATAAAACAGATTTGTCAGATGATTATTAGTTTCAGCGAGTCATTTCGTTAAATAAATGTGAAAGTTAAAATTTTGTCCTGAAATTAGGGTAAGGATAACAGTTAACAGGCAGGTTCCCCCTCCCCCCCCCCAAAAAAAAAAACTAATATTTGAGTTGCCAAATCAACTGCTACAAAGCGACGTACTATTTTCAAAATCCTAACTTTCCTGCCCAGTTAATGCTTTCTCTTTTTTTTATCACGGAACTGCGTAAATTACTACAGCGCAAACTCATTGGGTGGACAAATTAATTGAGTGGGGTTGGCCGCGAGCCACTGACGTGAAGCAATTTTTTTTATAAGTGTAGTGCAGGAAAGCCAGGCGAAGACTACTATTTAACAATTATTTATTTATTTATCTAGTCATTTCACATCCAATTGTTTCACAGCACACCTACAGTAGAAGTTGGACAAGCCTACACCTTTTTTAGTGGGACTAAATATAAAACTGCTTATTCCTGGGTTTAAAAAAAGAATGGAACAAGAGCTTCGCAGAAGCCAGGAAATTCTCCTAATGGCTTAAAATTTTTCTCCGTTACCCTCAGGTGTTTTGGAGATTGGAGGTCTCCCCGTACCCCCACATCACCACCACTTAAAAAGTCTGGGAATGATCCTGAACTGATAGATCATGCTTTAACACTTACCTGCCCTCCTCCTATTTTCATCCTGTTGTTGTTGGGACGCTTTGCCCTCACTAGTATTGCTGTTAAGCAACAAAATCACGCAATTTGAGCTAAACGCATGAAATTTTGTACGCAAGTCATTTTTAGCAGTACAAATCGAACTAGCTATGGAAACCCCTTGAGATTACCTCCAAGGTCCTAATACTCCCCCCCCCCCCTGCATACCCCATGCGCCAGCTTCTATGAGCCTGATGACCAATTTCTTGTTAAGTCATTATTCGCATTCACAATTGAACCGGACATGGAACAACCCCCATGATAAAGCCCCCAAGGCTCCCTCTAGTGCCCCCTCCTGTTGCCCCCTCCCTGAGGCTTGACCAACAAATTATTGCAGATATTACTGAAAAAATGAAATTTGATACATAAGTCATTCTTAGGAGTAAAAATCGACCTGCCTATGAAAACCCCTTGACATACCTCCAAAGGCTTCATGCCCCACCTTTCCCCCAAAACCCCAGCCTCCACGACCCTGATAACCAACAAATTCTTGCTGATTGAACTAAATGCTTGAATTGCAGCAACAAGTCATTCTTAGCAACCACATTGAGCCAACCATGAAACCTCCATGAACTATCCCCAAGGCGACCCCACCACTCCCCTGTTCCCCCTCTCAGAGGCTTGACTAACAAATTATTGCAGTTCGAGCTAAAAGCTTAAATTGCGGCATGCAACTCATTCTTAGCATTACGCATCGAACTAGCCATGGTACCCCCATGAAATTTTCTAAGGCTCCCCCAATGCCCCTGCATTCCCCCTCTCTGATGCTTTACCATTATTAGATTATTGTAGATTACCATAACATTATTGTAGATCGAAGTAAATACATTAGATTTGGTACATAAGCCATTCATAACAGTAGACATTGAACTAGGTGTGGAATCCCCTCGCAATACTCTCGAAGACCCAATACCCCCCCCCCCCCCCCGGGGCCCACAACTGAGGCATGACGAACAAATTCTTGCAGATATTGCTAAAAGAATGAAATGTGGTACACAAGTCATTCTTTGGAGGATACATAACTAAAAAGGAATGGAAATCCCACGAAATCCCCCAAGACTCCTCAACACCCGCTATGCCTGCTCAATGAGGCTAATTCCCGACAAATTCGTCCTGACCGAGCTATAAGCATGCATTGTGATACACACATCATTATTAGCAGTTAAAATCGAACCAGCCGTGGATCCCCATTAAATACCACCAAAGCCCCCCTCCTGTGCACGTAAATGAAGCATCAATGACCAACAAATCTACTGAAAGCATGCACTGTTGCAGTCAACATCGAGCTACATATGGAATCACTTGAGATATTCCCAAAGCCCCCAGTGTCTCTCTCTGTCCCCTCCACGAGGCTGATGATCAACAAATTCTCGTTCGATTTGTAGTACTAAGAATGACTTGTGTACTACCAAATTTCATGATTTTAGCTCCATCTTTAAGAATTTGTTGGTGAAAACATCAGGGAGGGGAAACAGTGCGGGGGGGGGGGGAGCAGAGGGGGACTTGCGGACATTTCATGGGGGCTGTTCCGTTGCTGGTTTGATGTAATTGCTGAGAATGACGTGTGTGAGAGAATTCAAGATTCTAGGTCGATCAACAAGATTTTGTTGGTAAGCAGGCTCACGAAGGCAGGATGTTTGGAGGACACGGGGGGGGGGGGTCATGGGGAAGTCATCACAAGGGGATTCCACAGCTATTTCCATGTGTACTGCTAAGAATGACTTGTGTAAGAATTCACGTTTTAGCACGATCAGCAAGAATATGTTGGTCAATAACCTTATTGACGTGAGTGTGGTTGGGATGCAGGTAGGGGTCTTAGGGACTATCTCGAAGATTTTTCGTAGCTAGTTCGATTTGTAAGCTAAGAATGACTTGTGTACCTACCAATTTTCCTGGCTTTTAGCTCTTAGTGCATGATTAGTCCAAATTCTGGCCCGTTTCAGCTGTACCACACCTGCAGATCGAACCTATAAACTGATGAGAAAATCTTATAGCTGAAGACGTAGCTATGAGCTAGGCCAGAGACTTTTGAACGTTATTTAATGTGATTACACTATTCTTTTCGTTGTTCTTCTTGTTGGGGAAAATTTACTCTCACCTAAATATCAAACCAAAAACAGATTTATAATTTTAAAGCTTAAAATTAAGTATTAAAAGGCTAAGACTCTTATAACAGTTGGTTTGAAGTGGTTACAATATTCTTTTTTTTTTTGTTATTCTTGCTTGGACAAGAAAACAATAACCGATATTAGTATTAAATAAGGATTAAGCCCCAAAAAAACTTTCAAGTCTAATGGAACAGATATAAGAAAAAAACATGTAAGCCATCAGCATCGGACTAATCCATGTAAAAGAAGCTCCAGCTTGTTTTTTGGGATGCTGAAGATTCTTTTACATTATTAGTGTGATGATGATGGCTTATTCTTTTATCTCTTCCTTTAGAACTTTAAGTTTTTTAAGGCTTGTATCCGTATTTTATATGCTTCAGCATTTTTTATTAGTAATACAATCATGCCTGAAGAAATATTCAAGGAATTTACACCCTATGATAGACAATTACATCATCCTTCATCATGTATGCTGAATTTGAATGTATATTACCACCCATGTGCTCTTGCGTCTCCCACCGGTCATTTTTCATTTAGTCTTAAAACACAATCTCACGTCCCTTGCGGATTTGCCTACGTTGTCATGGGTCCTAGTGGTGAAGTTCATTCAAAACGTGAATAGAGTGAAGATTGTATGGATGAATTTTTCGAGTTTTATGGACATCAATTATGACATCATTAAGTACATTAAGTCTGAGCTTGTGCTAATGGTATTCACTGACGATGATATCAGAAACTTTCAAGCGCCAATGCACTTTTATATTTGCACAAAAACATTCGTAGACAATCCCTTTAAAGGGAAGATGCGAGGCCATTGTCATTTTCAGGGACTTAACAGGTAAGGGCAACTTAAGGGCAACTTAAGGGCAACTGCCCGTAACAAATGCAGCATTAGTTATCAGTTTAAGGATGACTATCCAATTTTAATGCACAACTTGAAAAATTATGATCCGCATTTAGTAGTCAGGAGTTTGAACAAATTTAGTAATACAAATGTTTTTCTCATACCACAAGATGCTGGGCGTTTAACGGCTCTTAATGTTGGCCCGTTAAAGTTTATGGATTCCTACCTATTTATATCGCCATCTCTGAGCACTTTGGTAGACACTATAAACGTGGTTACCATTTTATAGCACATTTTCCCAGACACTCGCCATATTAAAGAGGATGAAAGATGTTTACATGTACATTGTACAATCATATGTATGATTTTAGGAGGCTTGAGGAGACACAACCTTCCCCAAAGATGCTTTTTATTCTTACTTACCTAACGGTCACATTACAGACTAGGATTATCCTTACACCCGTAGCGTTTGGGAAGCTGAATACACTATATTGGGTTCCTTTCACGACCTCTATGTTGTCGTTGATGTTGCATTGCTAGTTGACTGCTTCGAGCACTTCCGACCGACCATTTGTATGAATCAGTACTGCTTGAAGACGTCCCACTTTTACACTTTACCCGGCTTAATCTGTTAGACTGCTGTGTGCATAACTGGAGTTAACGTATAGTTACCAGTCTTGACATGTACAATTTATTTAGTACAGGAATACGGGGTGGAGTTTCCTAAACAGTATAACAAAGCAAATAATCTTCATTTGGCAGGCTTTGCTACGACTAAACCAGTTACTTACATCATCTACCATGTTACAACAAATTTATACGGCTGCTGTTTAAGTAAGTCGCTATTGTATTGACAATTTTAAGTGGTCGACTGACGTACTGAGTGAACCCAAAAATAGCAACCCGGTTACCCATCACACTTCGACTTAGAATATTCAGACTCATAACATGACTCTCGTCCAATTATCCCTTAACTGCTGAAAACACTGAAGTGACATGTAAAATGTTGTCACATTTTAATACGAATCTGGCTCCACCTATGAACACGTGTATTAAACCTATCCCACATTTAGGTCCATGCGAGGATTGCGTTTGCTATCACAGAATCTGTCTTATTAACTAAAACAAGGAATAGTTTAACTAGACTTTCCAAGGGAACCACGGTTACTTAAATGTGGCTTAAACCTTTC
>JAHWFP010005133.1:4963-37402 GCA_023313725.1 Lithobius niger | reverse complement strand
TCTAGAGCAATGCGCGCTGCGGTCGTTTGAACTATATTTTAGCGTAGGTGACGCAGAGTAAAGCGGCCAGAACGGAGGGATTTATGTGCCTTTAATCGCACCGAATAATACTTCGGACGTTAAAAGAAAACTTGAAGATTGCTACCGCGAGTAGCAATCTTCTAGTTTTCATTTAACTTTCGAACTATAATTCTGTGCGATTAAGTTGGCAAATAGGATGAACCTTGGCGGCCATTCCCTGGTTGAATGATATCACTACCTTCGAAAGCCGATCATTTTTGGAAACTTGGCGGCTTATTACACCAGTTTTGGTTCTGGGTGGATATATTTTACTTTGCCCAAACTTCTATGCCAAATTTTAGCTGATTGGGGATATTTGGTTAGAGGCGTTACCAATTTTGGGGTAGCCAATCTTCAAACTTTAAACAAAATATTATTAATTAATGGTAAGTCGGAAATAAGCCGACAGCGAAAATCATACACCAAAAATAACGTTAAGTGCAGAAAGGTGGCTTACTGATTAACTTACGTTATTTCTGCCTCATTTCTGATTTACCTTTATATTATTTACAGTGATTCAGTTCTATTTTTAATTATTATTCATTTTTTATGCCGATCGACCAAACACTGGACGGGTGCGACCACTGGCCGGCCCCCCCCCTCCTCCATAAACTCTTCCACTCGTCCCCGATTTCTAAGCAACTACATGTCTGCCTGTCTGATTATTTGTGTTCTGTTGTTTCTATGTAACCTTACGTCTGCAGTCATTACGGAGAAGAGCCAAGCGAGCTACTACACAAGTGCAAGAAAGAAACTGCTGCATATTGAACGCCTCCATCTTGACAAAATTAGGCCTGTTTTAGTACCATCAGCTGGTTACACGTCTAAGAACGGCATGTGCTTGGTAAGTGGTATGTTCCCGTTACTGATCTTTACCTGGACTGCAGATGTGTTGCTCGAGAGATGTTTCTCAGCTGGCTTTGAGGTTTGTTTGCTATGGTATTCATAACAGTACCAGATTTTGCGCTACACGTTTAGTTGTGATTCTTCACGTTGTTTCTGTGAGGTGACTATGCGCACGTGAACGTGGGGAAGATGATGATTAGCGGTATTAATAATGTGATTCTGTCGCTATATTCTAAGTCTGAAGCTGAAAGTCACTCCTTATTTTTGCCGTGGTTCCCAAGGTAAAATAGCCCAAGGATGTAATAGCGCAGTGACATAACGTTGTATTATTGTATATAACTCTATGCTGGAGCCAGTAACTGGGATAGCTGCAAGGGTCACTGGAGGGGGAAAAGAAGGGCGTCTTATATACTGAAGACAATGCTGTTAAGAGTGGATTTCTTAAGCCTATAACGCGCGATTTTTGTCGATTTGTTGGCAGTTACTGACATTTTTTTAAGCAAGTGGAATCTTTATTTTTCGATTACAACCTCGCAGCATAAGGGATTGGAGAAAACAACGTTTTATTAAACCTATGAAATCCGCTCTCAAATCACTGCTTGACTAGAAGTGCCATTGTTTAACCCTCCATTTCAATCTAGTGCCCCTTGCAGCTATCTCTCTTGTAGCCAATATGACGTCACATGACGCTGCTCTACAGAGCAGGAGCAATATCTCCGTTTTCGCTGCAGAGGAAGGAAACGGAGCTAGCTGCAAGGTTCACAGGATGAAAATTAAGATGAAAAGACACCATACTTTCACTCCGTTTGTCTCCAGTTCCCCCTTGCAGTTATCTGAATGACTGGCTCAACACAGTTATATATTTGGCGTTACTGCCACTGCTCTAATAGGTCTGTCGAGGAGTGGCATAAAGGATCCTCCACGGAGTATCCAAGGATACCCAGCCATGCTCAATAGTGACGTTATACAGTACTATGCGCAGGTTTTATCCATCAGTTATGTGCCAACAAATCACTGGTGTTGCGATTGGTCCAAGAAAACAGGAACTCGCTAACAACAACGTTGTTAACGAGCTTTCAGATACTACCAAGTGTCAGTTCTACAAATCAAGGCCAACTGGGTAGAAATTGCCGTTTCGACTCCATGTTCTAAGCGAGTTCTCGCACGGCCTGGTAGGGGAAATAAGACTATGGCGATGTTGAATGAACTGGCATGGAGCCGAGAAGCGAGAGCTGCAGCTTCTATCCCAGTCGACCGTGTGGCAGTGGAATATGAACGGTAGTGCAATATGTCCATATGTGGGCAGTGGAATATGAACGGAAATTACAACAGGGTTACCTACGGTCGTGTAGAAATTATAAGCTTATGGTTGGAATGAAATAGTAAAATCGTGTCACCCAAGGAACCAGTGTTCCCAGATGCCTGCAAGCGTTTGCTCTCGAAATCACGACGCTGCCCCCTCCCCTAGAACCCCCCAATTTTATTTTTCAACATCCGTACGGGAAAAAAAATTTTCCCGTAAAAATAACCGCAAAAATAAAATATCATAAGCTTCACTGTAACGCACGCACGTAACACCTAAGGCTAAACTGAAAAGAAACTAATAAAATTGAAACTTTTTTTTTTTTTACCTTTTGATTTGCGATCTTACATAAAAAATGGCAAATCGCGTTAATCAGGTAAATAAAAAAAACATAACCATTACAGCAACAATTACCATTACAGAAACCAATACAGAAACAAAACTTAGAGTTTGCTACTAAAAAACGTCGAGACAACACAATTTGTTTTAACACTATAGTGACAAAAATAAGTTTTATTGCTGCATTTCCGACGTAAGACTACATTTAGTAAGACGTGCATTTAGTAAAAAGTTCATTTAGTAAGAAGTTCATTTAGAAAGAAGTTCATTTTTTAAGAATTCATTAGTTTAGGACAATGACTAATGAACGATAACAAAGTAACACGGAAGTAAAAACCAATAAATTTCGCGACCCTATAACTACCTGCAACTATTTTTGTCAACCCTCTTTATCCCCCAAATACTTTCCATCCCCGTTTTCACCCCAAAGGTAATCAAAACCTCTAGACTTGAGGATAAAACTCCCAATCTGGCAACACTGAAAGGAACGTTAAAGGTGCCTATTCACGGAATAGGCACCATCTAGCATCTAGCGCCTCTAGCATCTAGCGCCGTCTACCTTTATTTAGTCCTAAGTATCACTTTATTTCAACAAGCGAAGGAATGTGCAAAGAAATTTCTTTTTACACAACAAGCAAGTCGCGTGCCTCCTTCATTATTGAGTGTAAAGTTGGTGCATCCACGTGCACCAGAAAGCAAGCGGTCACTCCTAATAATATCACTGTCACTAAATGGCGCCCATCTAGCGGTTCAAAATCTCCGTTTAAAAACGGTCGATCTTTATAAAAAAAAAATTTTTAAAGAGCCCCCTAAAGTGGCGCTATCACCGATTGAAATGCGAACGAAAATACCGTGTCGCCATCTAGCGAGAGTCATATTGTTAACCTTGACAGCTTGCTCCCAAGTGTAGGAGGAAGAACCAAATTTTCACTCAATGAAGAAGACCGTGGCTTGTTTGTTTCGTTAAAAGAAATGCCGTTATGCATTCCTTCGCTTGGTGCAAGAAAGTGTTTGATAGTACTACATAGTGCTAGATGTTACCACATTCTGCCTACTTTCAATCGGTGATAGTGCCACTTTTTACCGCTTGCTTCCTGGTGCACATGGACGCACCAACTTTACACTCAATAATTAAGGAGGCACGTGGCTTGTTGGTTCCATAATAAGACATTTTATTTGTGTGTTCCGTCGCTCGTTGAAAGTAAGGGTTAGGCAGAACTAGATGTCGGTAAATGGCTATAGATGCTGCAGCCTGTCATTTGGTGGCAATCCCCCTTTAACTTCATGACTCTACTGTTGCTCCAAAGGAACAAGTTCACAGCGTGAAATCCAGCAGTTATCTTAATACAATGCGCCAAAGCGTACAGATTAGTACGTAAGGCTACGTCCAAAATAAAAATCAGTAAAACAAGACAATAGTAGGCTATGTAAGGCATGGCACTAACGCAAACTGTACTAAGCAAAGCAACGCCTGGGAGACCAACACCTAAAACTACTGTTAAAACCACGCCTCACATGCCAACTTTCTTGTTTCACTGATTTTAATGAGTTTTGTTTTTATTTTTTCTCTCGGATGCTACTTTACATCCATCTTTCATGCGTTAGGTTCATTTTGCATTAATGTACTTAAGCGAATTTTTATCTACTATAAGACTTGCGTTATTTTGTGTCGTAACTGTTTCAATCATACGCCACTAAATTTACCGCTCGTATAACGGTGGCGCTGTAGTCATGTTTTATTTTTTGGAAAGGGACAAACAAATCGGGGATACAGAAAATCTACATTAAAGCCTACGAACGAACGTATGCCACACCTGTAATGACCAGATTACGACGCGACAAGAAACAGAACCGCAAATCAGTCTCGCTTCGTTTACGAAGAATCATTTAATAGCCATTGGATGGACAATAAAGGCCAATAAAAATGACGTCATCGCTTTGCCACGGTCTGCAAACTACTTCCGGTGCGACCCTTTCCAACGAGCCGACCCTCGGCCACATCTCTCCCCAGCGCCCTATCTTTCGGTTGTTCATTAGCTGTATAGTATGCTCTACATCCAACAAATCGTAGTGAGGCAGTGGAAGAGGGATAGAATAAAAAAGCAGTGCTTCCTGTGAGGCCGCCAAGCGAGAGAGTGCCTCATTATTCGGTTACACCAGTTTGATTGGTTGGTTTGTTGCTCCGTTGGTTTGTCAGTTTGTAATGACCTTAGTCTTTCTCTCACCTTAGCTCACATCTTTTTTCTATTCTCTGCAAAGCCTTTCTTCACCCATTCTCGATTAATGCTCACAAGTCAGCCAGCCTTGCCACCCAACTTTCCTTCATCGTTTGGAAAAGTATCAACACCGCTTGACTAAATGGTGCCGCTCACTTACGGATTTTTTTTTTTTTTTATGAAGACCGCCTTCAGTGCTTAAATAGAAAAGACTCCGATGTGGGGATCTTGTACAGACCTACCAAACTCTTTACCAACTTTACCATATCAGACTACATTTGTTTCGTTTCTAGGCTTCTGCGGACGCATTCTAATCTTAGCATTAGACACCATTTTTTCGCCAATAGAAGTTCCTCCTTGGAACTCTCTTCCTGAGACAGTTATTTCTGCCACCTCTCTAAATTCTGTCAAGACACGTTTGGATCTGTTCCTGCATGTTTTTTGTTTGTGTGGGGGAGGGGGGGGGGGCGCCTTCGTATTAGCCTTTGGTTTGGCGCCGTCATTTTTACTTTTAATTTACTTTTTTTTTACGTTACTTCAGCATTCCAAGTTCGCATATCGAGGTACCGGATTTCATTTTAACATGCACGGAAACAATCTAATCGTTATTTTTTAAATAATCGAATTTCGAATAATCGATTTTTTTTAAATTTATTTATTGTACAGTAATATAATAATGTTGTAAAGTAGTTATATGTACACATAACTTAGTTTACAATTTTTCAAGTATTGTGGAACGAGTAACTAACCAGTGCGTATGGTCTAACATGTTTTCTATAATACAGTGGGAAATTTTAATTTTCTGTTTGGTGAGAAGTGATATTTTGATATGACTACCGTTTTGCTCCGAGTAAAGGCTTACTAACTTTATTTGGTTTTTACTTGATTCATATGTTTTTTTAAATAATTATGTTTCAGTTGATCACGTATAAGAGCAGCTGTCGTAAGCGGTGGCCATACACAATTATGTAACAGATTAAATAATTAATAAGTTAATTAAAAATTGCTTTAAAAAAACCACCTGGGCCTAGAGAGTGCTAGAGAGTGCTAGAGAGTGCTAGTAATTAAACCCTAACTCAACGGTTACGTCCCCAGAACCATTTTCTCTCCAATTTTTAATTCTCGGAAGTCAATTTCTGGCTTGGCCGGTGCCACCCGGAACTTGACACTGACCATGGAACGACGGTCGTCACCGGAAATCGGGTGGACTTCCGGCCACGCGACCCTTGGCACGTGACCAATTGTTGGCCTGATTGATCGGCTGTTCGGTGGTGGAGCATGGGAAAGGACAACGCTAACACGATCGAAAAAAGAAAGAGCTCAACCAGACCCCAGGTGACGTCACGCCACAGACACCGTATCTTTTTTCTGTAGATATTTTAGACTTTTTTAGTTTCATTGCAGATGTGGAACTAAGTTTAGTAACAAACAACTATTTGTCTTCAACGTTGTCAAGGAATCGACGAATTAACCTCGGAATTCTCTTTTCCAAATTGTCTAAAATGGTTAAAAAAAAGTTGTGATTGGCCACAATTTCGCCCGTAAAGTTTTCGTCACAGCAGTGACGTGTCAGGACGGAAGTGTTTGGGGGGGGGGGGGGAGGGGGACAACAGAGAGCAAATCTAGAAACAGAGTGGGCCAAGAATAGTCCAGTGCCAAAGTGCCATTTATGTGGTAAACCTTGTTCGGAGGTATACACAATGATTTTCAATGGATTCTATGTGTAAATTTTATGCTGAATCCAAATCTGGATGATGCCACCTTGGCAACCTTGAGCATTTGTTAAAATCCAAGATGGCGGCCGTAAATGTAGCTTATTTCCATGTGTTTTGACTGTAGAGCCGAATATATGCATTTTTTTTTAAAGGAAGATGTGTTAGGAAGTTGTAGAACAGCGTATTTGGTACCTTTTACGTCCCATGTTTGAACGTCGTAAAACTTTAAATAACAGAGCTTTGACCCCAGAAAATTCCAAGATTGAGGCCTAAAACTTAGATTTTCGAATTCGAAGTGCTATTGTGAGCCCTCTAATACCCCGAAATGGACATGCTTAGGATTTTCTAAAAGGTGGATATCTATTCTTTTCATCAATCCTAACCTAAATTGTTTAAGTTTGATAGGGACCGTCCTACTCTCACTTAAAAGATAAAGAGCTAATGGCGTAGCGGCAAAAGTGTATGCTGATTTTCGAAATCAAAATGCTATTGTGAATCCTCCAATACCCCGAAATGGACGTGCTTAGAATTTTCTGAAAATTGAGGATCTATTCTTTCCATCAATCGTAACCTAAATCGTTTCACTTAGATAGAGACTGTTGTATGCTCATTTTAAGGTGTAGCTGTAATTGGAGTAGTGGCTATAGTGCTATTGCAATGCTAATATTTGTATTTGTATCTAAGTTAAACTATTTAGGTTAGGATTGATGGATAGGCTAGATCTCCACCTTTAATATTAGTCTAAGCATGCCCATTTCGGGGTATTAGAGCTCACAACAGCACTTTGAATTACAAAATCAACATACACTTTTGCCGTTACGCCATTAGCTCTTCATTTTTAAATGCGCGTAGGACGGTCCCTAACAAACTTAAACGATTTCGGTTTGGATTGATGAAAAGAATAGATACCTACCTTTCAGAAAAACCTAAGCATGTCCATTTCGGGGTATTAGAGAGTTCACAATATCACTTTGAATTCGAAAATATAAGTTAGGCCGCCATCTTGAAATCTTGACTAATTTCCCGGGGTCAAAGCCCGTTATCTATAGTTTTACGACGTTCGAACATAGGCCATAAAAGGTACCAAATACAATGTTCTACAACTTCCTAGCACTCCTTCCTTTCAAAAAATGTGTATAGTCGGCTGTAAAGTCAAAAAACATGAAAATAAGCTACATTTACGGCCACCGTCTTGGATTTTAACATAATGCTCAAGGATATCGAGGTAGCATCATCCTGCTTTCGATACTGCAGTCATTTTATACATAGAACCGATTGAAAACTGTCGTATATACCTCCAAACAAGCTTATTTGAAATGGCATTGGACTAGAACTTTTTTTCAAGGCAGCTGCATTAGACACTTTTATTCCGTTTAAGTTAACTTGAATGTAATGTAACCTTCTATGCGGTCAATTTTTTTTCTAAATTACGCCTCATAAACACACAAAATAAATTAGGCTACACATATTGCAAAGTTGCTACAAAAATAAATTAATTAATTAATTAATAAATACGTAAATGAACTAAAATAAAATTTTAAAAATAAAAGCTCTGTACAAATTTTTTAAATTTTATTTTCTGGTGGTCACCATGGTGTTGAGGTCAGGGGGCCGGTGGGTGAGTGGGGCGGTAAATGTTTTTTTTTTTTTGGGGGGGGGGGGAATCACGGCCCACCCCTACGCCGTCACTGTGTCACAGCCGTAACGCTGTGGAAGTATTTCCCCACCTTGTTTTCTCGTCATAATTTGCACTTATCCTGCAAGTTTGTTTACAATTTTACTGAAAGTGCGGCAACGTTTGCATGCTAGGCTCACTACGTTTTCTGATTTTTAAAAATGAACAAAAAATCCTGATTTTTCGTTCCCACCTCTATCTTTGGAGGTTTGCTATACTCCCAGCCGAAGCCATTTCGCTAGAAAGCGAGAGGGACAATTTTGCTAGGTAATTCCAATCGGAAGTTCCTTGGATCTTTTACATGCCATGATCGACATGAGCACAATGCATAATATCGCTCTTCCCTCCCCGCAAATGCAAGGGGTGGCAAGGGGTTGCACACGAGAAAGACGCCCTAACCATAAGGTCCCTTACTGACCCCCGAATCTAATTTTTCGATCAATTTTGGTCCCACCCAATTATCTATCGATTTTCCCTCCATTCAATTTACCGGATAGTATTTCGCCCTTGTCGTATTTGCTGAACAATTTTTTGCCCATATCTGATTTAGCGGGTAATATTTCGCTCCATCCAGTTCTCCAATTCTTTTCACGTCTAGAATGGGCTGGTCTTAGCGGTTCCTGACATCACTTGCGCTATAAGCAAGGATAAGCAGATTGCATTGGTTTTGGCTTGGAGTCGGGATGCGAAAACCGAAGCTTCAATCAAGCTTGTGTTGGTTGCACTACAAGAGAAGCTACATGATGTAACTATAAAATATTTCAACAGTTTATATGTAGTTACATCATGCGCCAAATATCCAGCCGTTCTAAGCTCTATGACGAATTCAAAGCTTCTTTACGAATTTCTGAATGAATTTCTTCAAATTGTTAAGTTTTGTTGTAACATATATCCACAAATTTACATATTTTTGTTCCTAGTCTGGTTCCTATATGGCAAACGCCTTCCCCCCCCCCTTACCCGGCACCATCTCCCCCCCCCCCCCCCCTGTTTCCCTTTCCAAAGCTCCTCCGGATCTAAAGAATTTTGTTTGTTGTGAACATTTAAAGAAAAGGGTTTTTTGTTGTTGTTGTCAAATGTCAGCAGCAGCCTAGAAACAACGAAACGGTGAAGAAATTATAAACAAATTAAAAAAATAAAAATAAACTGAGTTGTGACGGGTCTTTGTAATACATGAAGTCAGGGATAAATATTGTTTGTTTTTGGGGAGTTTTTTTTGTTTTTTTGACTAGGGAATAATTTTGTTGTTGGGAAATATTTGAGAAATACGTGAGGAAATTTGCTCATTTTCCCGTGTTTTCTGCACTGTTTTAGCATTTTATGGAACAACTTTGCAAGTGAACTTGGGAAGATTTCTTTCATTCTAGAAGAATATTTACCCCTGGCCTGGCTGTGTTTCAGTTATGGCAACGGTTAACGAGGAAGGCGTAGTCATGGTTACTCTACAAAACGATTAGCTTAATCATCGTGGAGTTAAATTGTGTAGTACATTTTCTTCAAGTTTTTCTCCAAAAATAAAATAATAGGCCACAGTTGATTACTCATGAATGTCCATTTGCTTTAATGTTACGCGTAGTTTATTTTTATTTGAAGCTCCGCAGGAAATTTCATTTACCTTTCCCATTAAGAAACGGTAAAAAAATACTGGAAACGTGATCATTTTACACAAAAGTTAGTAATTCCAAAACGGAAACTCTAAACGATACGGTGTGTACGGTAATTACGACTAAAATAATAAGAGTTACGAATTTATTACCAACAAAGCTGTGTTGCCTAGGCAATTTAGTATTGTTAACGAATTCGTTAATGTACACAAATTATTACGTCCTTCAGCTAAACCATTAGCTAAATGGGGGAAGTATTTAGCGATTAATGAAAAAATCACTCGAGCGTAGCCAGCGGAACGTAAATTCCAAAAAAAAAAGCCTTAAAATTAGTGAAACAAGAAAAATTTTGTAAGGTGTGACGTTAACATAAAATGTAGGGTACAACTGTAGCTTATAAAGCGTTAGGAACCTGAAGCATTGAACTGTATCGGATTCTAGCGTATAACGGCAGCAGCGCCCAACTCGGCAAATTTTTCTACTAAAAAGAAATTTTATGAGAAATTAAAGAAATTGTCGACTTTCACGTAATAGGAGCTCAGTCAGCAAATGCGTTGGTTTGTAAAAGATTCTGTCATGAAGCTGGATCGCATCTAGGCACAATTCGCTGGCTTCCATTTAAAAGCTTGAGAGAATGACGTGATGGTCAGATGCTATTAAACGAAAGAACACAATAAAGCCACATTGGGCATGGCTAAGAATGACAATTAAGTACCAATTAGATACGGTATTGAAGTGTATGGTTTTGCTTCGTTAATCCTTATTGGTAGGCTACAAATGGTACAAAATAAAATTTTGAAGGTCTGAAAAAATTAGTTGTCTACTAAAACATAACTACTACAAATAGTCTAAGAAATTATCAAAGGAACACAGAATTTTAAATGTAACTAAATTAAGAGACTTTATTGTTATACAAAGAAATTACTTTTGAATCGATTTCATAATTAAAGATGAATTTAAAATGAGTTTCCTTCACGATAAAACATTAAGGTTCAACATTCCACTGATTAACAAATAATTATGGCTAAAAAAATAAAGGTTGTTATAATCCAACAATTTTCAATTTTTTAATTACGTTAAAATTACTCGTTTTAACTCACTACACTTCTGTCAAACATAAAATAAAGGATTGGCTAATTGACAACTAAGTTTTATTTTTATTCGTTAGTTAGTGGTTTTTTTTGTGTGTGTCTCTGTGATTATTATTTTTTTTTTACTATACTGTGTGATTTAATTTTTATGTGTATATTTTCCTTATCTAAATTGTGAAATTATGTCTAAATGTGTAGACACACAAGGACCTTCGACAACACTCTCTGAATAAAGTTTATTATTATTATTATTATACATGAATTTCATAAAGAAATACATATAACTGCTTATGTAAAAAATCGCAATATTATTATTTTCATAGACCAAAGACAAAGCTCTCTATTGGGCTAAAGTTTACATTAGGCACATACTCGTTATCCTTACGATATTGATTTCAAATGGCTCCAACACTTTCCTAAATACAGAGACAGTTGGTTTTAGAGCGCGGAAATGTATTAAAACGACTTAAAACAGTATATTTGTAGCGCCACAATCCATACGTCTATCAATACGGTGTTTGCGTTCGCTCGCAGGGCCGGCAGGGCATCTTATATATTTTTTCGTAAACAGTTCCGATAGGAGGGTTGTTATTGTCAGTTTCGTGTGGTGTTGTGTGTTTAGTCAGTCAGGGTTAGGTAAGTTTGGGGTTTGGCATTTCATACTGAGGTAGTTAATTGGTTAGGTTATGTTAATGCTGATTTAAGGAGTTTCCACAATTTGGGATCAATTTGTAGTGCCGTCCGTGAAAATTAAAGGTAGGTTTTTTTTCTCTTTTTTCGAATTTCGGGCCATGTGCGTAAAGGGAACATGGGAAGAAAACGGGCTCTCGTCCGATTTTTTTTTTTTATGGTCTAAAAATTACCTGCTGAGTAATGTTTTCCTCTTCCATTTTTGGGGCAAACGCAGCGTTTGGCCGTGGTGAAGGTCCAAAGTTAGCACCGCACCACGCCGGAAAGCATGAAACTGGGCGAAAGTCCGGCAAGTGAAACGCCAGACCCCAACCAGTTCATTACCTCAAGTGAAATGCCGAAACCGGTTCCTAACCGAACCTAACCGACAATAACAACAAAACCACACGAAGCTGACAATAACAACCCACCTATTTGAACTGTTTACGCGAAAAAAATATCAGCTGGGAACATGGGAAGAAAAGTGTAATGTTCCCACTGGAACCGTGGGTTCTAATTAGACATGATGTTCACACTGAATGAAAGGACAGACTAAAACTGGCAATGGGCGTTTATTAACTTGAATACAATTCTTTATATAGCAAATGTCATGTGACATTGGGTCACATGATATGTGTGGTGCGACATGCATGGATAGACTATGGCAACTGTGGGAGGTGTTAAGGTCAGCTGTGAAGGTTAACATTTGAGGAAGCTACCCTCCCAGTGTGGCTTGCACACAAGTGACAGCAAGCCACCACAATGGAACCCACTAAAACAAAAACTAATACTACTGAAAAAAAAGAAGTATTGTCATTAGATTTTTAGTCACTCTAATTTTTATCTGTTGAGAGAGGAAAAAAATGTTTCGCTTTCTGAAAAGAAAATAAAGCTGCACCTGCGAAAGCTAGACCCCCCTTATTTAAACAAACAAAATGCTTTAAATTCGAAGAAACTTGAAAACTCGTTTCTTTACGACCCTTGTATTTGAATAGTGTTGAATCTGGTTTGGTTTTAATTCTTGAATCCATTTAGTTGAGTTTCCTTTTTGGTTTTTAGATTTCAACGGCTTCAACAATCGTGATGATGGGTATGACAATTGAAGCTAAAATTGAATTTGTCGGACGAACACTCGTCCTGAATGGTTATTTCTGCACACGAGCCTATTTGTGCTCAGAATAGGTTGGTCGTTGTGTAGCGGAAACATGAAAATAGAAAAAGAACAAAGTTTTAAAACCGTGGAATCAGTTTTCCACACGGATAACGAGAACAACACATGTTTCACTCACGTGAATAATTAAAAAATTCAATTATTTTCAAATACAAATAACGTGAACGCGACACTTTTCCTATTTAAAGGAACATTTTAAAACCGTGGGATCCATTTCCCACACGAACAACCTGAAACAAACATAAAGATTAGTCTGTCAAAAAAAAAATGGTTTGCTATTGTTTTAATTTGATGATGTGTCGTAGATAGCGAGCTTGTCCGGAGCTCGACGGATTCTCTTTGGACGTTCAGTTGTTTTTGGATTAGAGTGCGCAGAAGCATCAACAGATGGCGCACCCTAACGCTTTTTGGACTTTGTTTTTGACAGAGAGACTTCCGATGTGCTAGCTTTAGGTGGTGACACCCCAGCAAGTATCGGAGGTGCTTCGCCAACTGGCACTCTAATCTCTGGAGCGCTGTAATTTGTGCCAAGGCGGAAACCTCATCATCAATAACGCTTTCGGGATCAATGACGTCATCGGACTCGTTGAGTGTCAAAACGGGTGATTTTGCGTACGTACGTGACATTTTGCCCTTGCGGATCATGTGATTTTGGTTGTACTTCTCGTTCATTGGTAAAAGTTGGCATAGCGACTGAACTTCTTCTGGATTGGCCCTTCGATTTCCGACGCTGGTTGGTCAATTCAGCTGACGTGTCAACTGAACTCGGGAAACCAATCGAATTACGCTTGCCGACGTGTTTCTGAAATCTGCACTCTTGTGTAATTTATTCATGTTAGAATTCTCTCTGCAAACTGTTGGAATTGCTGCATTTTGAGTACAATCTTCAGATAACTCAGAAATTAACCTGGCTCGAAGCTGGTCACGATGTTTGGCTACAACCTTCTGCTCGTCATTAAGCACTTCGTATATTAGGTGAGGCATTCTAGATTTTACGACCCCACTAGACCATAGTCTTGATTTGGTTCGACTAAAGTCACGGTACCACACCGTGTCTCCAACGCTATAGTGTTTAGACACACGATGCTTAGTGCTTTCAACTTGCTTTTGCTGACTCCTTTTAACGATTGACGCTGGGTCAGGGTACAGCAAGTCTATTTTAGATTTAAGCTCTCGGTTAAAAAATAATTTAGCTGGTGTTTTCTGGGTGGTCGAACTCACGGTAATTCTACTCGATGTTAAGTAGGCATTTAAACTTTCTTGGATCGTCAAACCGTCACGACGTGAGCTTTTATATACGCGTTTGAAATTCTTAACAAAAATTTCTGCCTGTCCGTTCGTTTGAGGAAAGTTAGCAGAGCCGCGTAAATGCTGGATTCCGTGTAATTTAGTCCACTTCTTAAATTCTTCACTCGTGAATTGCGGTCCATTGTCGCTGACAAAGGAATCGAATAAACCGTATTCGGCAATGTGGTTATTTAGGATTTCGATAACTTTTTCAGACGTGGTGCTCTTCATTTTATGAACGAATGGTATTTTGCTATGAGCATCCACACGTATAAAAAACATATAGTTATCCATCGGGCCAAGAAAATCGGCGTGATAGCAGGAATTTGGTTTGGTCGGGTACTCCCATGTATGTTTTGGGCCGAAACTTGCGCATCTTTGAACTGCTGACAATTGTGGCAAGATTTAACTTTCATTTCGATATCGCTATCGATTTTCGGCCACCACACCTTCGCCCTAGCCAAGCTTTTTAACTTAACTATACCCAGGTGTGCGCTGTGGAGCTCTCTAAGTATCTGTTTACGTAAAACTGACGGAATGACTATTCGATGACCCCAGAAAAGAGTATCAGTTTCGATTGAGAGTTCACCGCGACGCGTGAAGTAAGGAAGCACGTCGGGACCATCACAAACGGCAGGCCAACCACGATTAACGTAGCGATAGACTTTAGATAAAATTTTATCTCGCTTACTTTCGTCAACTAACGTGTCATTAAGCACTGGCAAATTGGATATTGTTTCCAATGCAAGAACATGGTATTGTTCCTCGACTTCCTCGAATTCTTGATCATTAGGCAATGGAAGCCGAGACAGTGCATATGCTGTTAAATTTAGCTTGCCTGGTATATGTTCAAATTCATATGTATAGGCATTGAGCATAACTGCCCAACGTTGAACACGCGATGCTGCCATTTGTGGTATTCCCTTCTTAGGGCCAAAAATCCAAATTAATGCCTTTGATCAGACTGCAAAATGAATTTTTGACCATATAGATATTCATGGAATCTCTTGACACCCCATGCCACGCTCAAAGCTTCTCGGTCGAAATGACTGTATCCCTGTTCTGTTTTAGTTAGTTTTCGGGAAGCAAAAGCAATGGGGCGTGACTCACCATTAGGCATAACATGCATCAAGCACGCGCCTACCCCGTAGAGAGATCCGTCACAAACTAGTTTCAGTTTCAGTTTAGGATTATAGTGTACCAAAACTTTGCTTTTGACAAACAATTCCTTAACTTTGCTGACAGCTTGGTCACACTCTTCCCCCACACCCATTTGACTTTAGGGCTCAACAGCCGGGTAACTGGAGAAAGAATGTGTGCAAGGTTTGGCAAGTATTTAGAATAGTGGTTAACAAAGCCTAAGAAACTTTGTAGTTCCTGAATGCAAGTTGGATTTGGTGCGTTTGTAACAGCCTCAATGACTTCCGGGAGCGTGTGTAGTCCTTCCGCATTGATCATATGCCCTAGGTATTTTAACTCTGGCCGCAATAGTTTGCACTTATCGATCCTAAGCCTTGCTCCGTTTTCCTGTAAAGCATTTAACAGCATTCTAAGTGAGTCGTCATGCTTTTCCCCCTTCCCACTTACAAGGATGTCATGGGGAACATTTAGGAATTCTGCTAGTAATTTGAGTCATAACTCTTTGAAAAATTCCTGGGCTGGATGCTAGGCCCAAAGGAACTCGCAACCAACGAAAAAGTCCTAAAGGGGTGTTAATAGCCAGTGCTGCTTGCGATTCGCGATCTAGTTCAATTTGCAAAAACGCATCCTTAAGATCGATAAGGGAAAACGTATCACTACCAGCTAGTTCACTGAAAAGTTCTGCGGCTGTGGGAACCGGGTAATGGTCAACCTCGAGGTGAGGATTAACGGTGGTCTTATAATCCCCGATAATCCGGATCTCACCGTAAGGTTTATGCACGATCACGATCGGCGTCGACCATTCCGAGGTTTCCACTGGCTCTAGAATCCCCAAGCCAACCAAGCCTTCAATTTCTTGGTTAACTTTTTGCTTAAGCGCCAAGGGAATTGGACGCACTTAGCAGTAAACGGGTTTAGCATCCTCTTTCAGTTGAATTTTTGCCTTGAAGTTCTTGAACTTGCCCATACCCTCGCTAAAAAGTTCAGGAAATTCCTTAACAATTTCGGAAGTATCAAGAGTTGGTGTTTTAACCTTAACTTTTTTAACTTGCCTGACTTTGGTCTGGAGGTCATAATAGGGATTCATGTTGGGTCGAAAGATAGAAAGCCAATCTTTCCCTATTAAGGCAGGTTTATACATTTTAGAAACAAGAGCTTCAAGGTTTTCCGTTTGCTCGTTGATTTTGACTTCAAGACTAATTGAATAAATGGTGTTTTCCCTCCCTTGCGTATAGGAAAGAATAGAATAAGGACTGGTTTTAAGTGGACAATCAGAAAAATATTTGGTGTGCCACTCAATAGGAATTATTGTGGCGTCGCAGCCAGAATCTAATTCCATTTGCAGTTTTACACCATTAAGCCTTACTGGCATCCACCACTTGTAAATACGCATTGAGTTTACAACAATAACAATCTTGTTAACATCAACAGGGACTGAGGACAGTTCAGGATCGTTAAACAGTTCTACCGTGTTGTTTTGCAACAAATAATCGTCTTCAGATTCGCTATCATTTTCAGAATCATGTTCCGAATTTTCGACCTCACCATCGGAAGCATTGTCACTGTCGGTTTCACGCTGAAGCCTATGCACTTTCTTTTTGTAGCCATATTTAGTTTTAGGTCTAGATTTAGACTTACTTACGGAACTTGTTGTTTTTACCGGTTCTGCAGCTTTGAAAGGTTTAGTTTTGCTGCTTTGCTTACATACGGCTTTTAGGTGTCCTTTTGTATGGCACCTACCACAGATATAATCGCGGTATTTGCACCTAGGCTTAACGTGTCCGGAACGCCCGCAGCAGAAGCAGGTTAGATCCTTGTTGAAATTAGGTTTATTCCGCTGCTTGGGTTTGTAAGAAACATAATTTACCGATCTAGAATGAGATCTAATTATTTCTTGGTCGAACTCGGCTGATTCAAGCAATAAAGCTAAAGATGTTGTTGCTTTTAGGTCTAAAGTTTGTTTGAGTAATTCCCTTTGAATCGTTTCCGATTTTATTCCCCCAATTAAGCGGTCCCTAATCATTTCACCTGTAATATCAGTGATGCTAGAAAATTCGCAAAATTTGGTGAGAATTTTTAGCGCTGCTAGGTATTCGCTAACACTTTCATCGGTTTTCTGGGCTCTTCGGAAAAATTTAATTCTCTTAGATACAACTAACGGAGCAGGTTCGATGTCATCCAATATAGTCTTAACCAAAACAGCATATGTCATTGAATTTGGAAGAGCTGGTGAAATGATGGTTAAAATCCTGTCGAACATTTTGGCCCCTACGGAAGCCATTAAAAAAATCTACCTTCTCATCGTTAGGTATCTTTTTAACTTTAAAGTAATAACTTAACCTGTCAACATATTTTGCCCAGGTATCAGATTCACTTTCGAATTCAGCAAATAAATTGGCTGCCTTGCTAGCCATGTGTAAACTTTCGATAGAACTATTTAAATTCTCAGAATCTAAGTTTAAATCCTCTGCATTAACAGAATTAACGTTTAAATCTTCAACTTCAGATTCGAAAAAATTCGTAATTTCAATGTTAACATTAGCGCTAGCGCTCGCTTCGTTTACATCTAAATTTTCGCTGCTAGCAGCCACTTCAGGTGTCAATCCGTTATCACCTGTTTTAGGCATACGCCACCACAATAATTAAAAAATGCTTAAGCATACACAATTTTAAGGCATAAGCCTACACTAAATTAATTCACTAGTTTAAACACCTAGATGAAACACAATTTCCTGAATAGTTTCCACATAACTACCGGAAGCAACTCGAGACTAATGGTTTCTCCTAACATCTAGGCAAGAATACTCAGTTAGCCTACCTAGCTTAAACTTAGTCTGCATTAAATAATTTAAATAACTAGGCTTTAGTTTGCATTAGCTCCTCCGAACTATTTACAAAACAACACGCTAGGCCTAAACAACGGCACTAACTGGTCCTCACTCGTTTTCTGTTGAAAGAAAAACGACTACAGTGGAAAAACTACACCGGCACAAACCAGCCCGAGTAAAGGCACGACAATAATGAATTCCCGAGGGGTAATTTAGTTGCATTTTTAACATGCGCTTCTGATTATAGTGCTATCAGTGTGACACGCCTACGCGTCGCACAGGACACAACCTTGGTAAAATTACCCTTTAAGAATTCACTTGCCTCCCTCGGTTCTGGCATAAGGTACAATTTTTTCACTAATCAAATAGTACCAAATAAGTTCAACAACCCAGTTGAATTGGAAAAATTTAAACATATTAGGACTACAGATTAAAACTAATCATTTCTGCCAAAAAATGAAAATTTTTTAACTTACCGCAAGTTGGAGCACACATGAGGTACACTGCAGTAGCCTAAATTTTAAATTAAAATGTAACATGTCCACTCCTAGATAGCCATAGAAGGAATGGCACCCACTTCCTCGTCGCCAACTGTAATGTTCCCACTGGAACCGTGGGTTCTAATTAGACATGATGTTCACACTGAATGAAAGGACAGACTAAAACTGGCAATGGACGTTTATTAACTTGAATACAATTCTTTATATAGCGAATGTCATGTGACATTGGGTCACATGATATGTATGGTGCGACATGCATGGATAGACTATGGCAACTGTGGGAGGTGTTAAGGTCAGCTGTGAAGGTTAACATTTGAGGAAGCTACCCTCCCAGTGTGGCTTGCACACAAGTGACGGCAAGCCACCACAAAAAGGGCCTCTCGTCCGTCAGCGCAAAAAGTGCGGCTTTCATTATTTTCTGACGGCCAAACGCAGCCTTTGCCCCAAAAATTTTATCAGAAAATATTGTTCAGTTGATCATTTTACGTCATTCTAGCCCAACGAGAGATCAATCGGTGAGGACCCTTTATTCTTCCCATAAGCCGCGTAAAGTAAACTTGTTCCCTCTATTGTTTATTTTACTATCGAAAGTGATCGTGGAATCAATTTATAATTCTTCCTTTATTCCGTTAGCTACGCACCTAAAAGCACTATCCTTGTTGTCTCACACGTTTGTCGAATTGATTATACTACAACAAACTGTTACACTAAATAATCGATTATACAATAATTACCTTATTAGCAGGAGCCACATAATTACCCGAATTGCCAATACACGTAGAATCCTAGGACAGCCTTCCCAGCGAACCGTAAAGTATCCGCCATTTTAGATAGAATTCCGTTTTCCGTGCATGTTGTCAAAACCTGAAATTCCGGTTCAACCTTTTTTTTCATACAGAAACATATTTGGCAAAAAAATTTTAGTCAAGGATCTACAACCCTTCATATGCAAACGATTTAACCATAAACATTTCAATAACAACGTCTACAATTTGCTGGCACGTCTTCTAATCGAAATCATGAAATATCGACTAATATTTCAGTCACTTCTGGCCAGAGGCTAAAGGTGATAGGCATGACCCGTTCAAATAAACGACTGGAGTGGGACGTAACGTCATTTAACAATAGCTTACGACGCAAGCCCCTTTTTCTCCCCGACTGTATTCCAATAACTGCTTTATGCATTATATGCAGTTAAAAATTATGGCGGAAACATTCAAGTGTCATCGTGAGGCCGGGAGTTAAACCCCGTCTTTGGAATAGCCACTGCATCAGTAAACACTAGATTTTGTACATTGATACCGGTACACCCAGAGGAGGTTTTAAGAAAAAAAAATTTAAAATCTGACATGTTGTTGAGGAATAACCAAGGTGGCAAAATGCACAGGTGCGCACCAGTAGTTTTGGACGCGCATAAAGGGCATCGGCCCCAAACGAAAAACCGCTCGTCACAAACACCGTCGAAGATCGCGCTACAAAAGCAACTGGACAAAGAAAGAAGATGAGCCACAACGTTGTCTCCAATGCAACCTAGGACGGTATCGTATCCATCTTTGATACTTCCGCTTTGAGATTATGGGATTGCAACCGCCACTACGGCTAAACATGATGGGCAAATTCAGTCGCAGTAACTAAAAATTGTTGGAGAAACTTAAGTCCTACGATTAGGGTAAAACACGCACAGCTTACACTCTTTGCAATATTTATCCTAGCACAGGCGAAAGTTTGGACTTATTTTTCAGTAGTTGTTCGATTGTATAAATTTATGTTTGCATCGCTTTAAGATATACAGCGTTTTCACATTTGTGGCAACCTGCCTATAATTGGCCTATAAAAATTGCCTTGGCGCTCACCACAAGAGTGATTGCGACAGGAGTGAATGATGTGTTTCTCACGAATCTCATTCAGGCGAGAACTGTGGGCACTGGTGCCCGCCATGTTTCTACTGTTTTTTTTTTTTAATTATTGTTTTAATCTGATATTGCCGTTATGCTCTTTATAGGGCGTTACAATAATTTTGTACATACAATAAATAAATAAATAGATTGCAGAATTGGTCTCTCGCCAATCTCACTCAGACTTGAATTGAAAGTTACCTCCGCCATGGATGCGCGCCTGGAGGACTGCAGATTGTGAAGGTTTGGAATGCATTGTTTCTAGGACTGTAAGTTGCAATCGCTTAGCTCAATTTTCTCGACAGTATAATTGATGCCGCCCTAGTTTCTATTTTAATTGTTGTAGCAGATTTGTTAAAAGCACTATACGATACGATAAGATGGCGGCAGATGTGCACAAGCTTTTGGAGGACATGATGATGGCTGGGACAGTAACTGAACAACAGGTTCGGGGTGCTGGCGTTGTGCCGGGAAAAGTATATGAGCGGGTACTAGGAGAGGCAGAGTCAAGAGGGATATCTGAACGTGATTTGAATTGCTTCGGTGTTGTTCGTAAGGCGTGGGAAGATGAAGAAGGAGTTTTGGAAAATGTCGCTGACAATGGGGTGGAGGCATCTTACTTCTTGTGAGAGAGTCGAGATTAGACTTAGCCCCAGCTGTGAAAAATATTAAAATTGATAGTAATGATGCAATATTAGCAAATATCCAGATTAGTAATATTCAACTGACCCTGTTGATTATTTATAGACAGCCTACTCTAACAAATAAAAATAAATTCATTTATGATTTAGGTTTAATACTTAAAAACTACGAAACAGTTGAAAATTTTTGTTTAATTGGTGATATCAATTTTGATATTTTAAATCAGAACCAAAAAGAGTGCTGAGTGCAGAACAACTGATAAATATTTGAATAAACTAGCATCTAACGGTTTTTTTGCTCAAATAGACTCACCTACTAGAGTTGAGACATACGGAAACCAAATTACGAGTTCTTGCATTGACCACTGTTTCATAAGAACAAAAGTACTAAACTGCGTTGGTGTTTGTGTAGAAAAAAAGTTAGCTGATCACTATTACATTGCAGTGAAAATCGATTTGCCAAATGATATTAAAGAAGAGAATGAAGTAGGAGAAATTTTTATTTTAAATCATAAAAACATTGTTAAAGAAATGAAAAACATCAATTGGCTTTGTTTAGATAAGTTTTGTAATGATCCAAACGAAATGTACAATGTTATCAAAGGTAAAATAAATAAAATTTACACTGAGAATACTACCGAAGGGAAAAATACCAAAAAGGAGTCCAGAGCAAAAAAACCATGGATAACCGAAGGTCTTGTGGCCCTAATAAATAAAAAAAATTTAATGTGGAAACGTATTAAAAATAACGTCACCATTGATACTGTAAAGTTGAAAGAATACAATAGGCTTAAAATAGAAGTAGCCAAAAGAGTAAATGAGTGTAAACAAAAATACTTTACAAAATTGATTGATAATACTAATAATAAAAAAGAAAATATTTGGACACATCTAAACAAATTTATTGACAAAAAACAGAAGACATCTTTAGATCAGGAAATTCTAAAAGCTTTTAAGTATGATAATCCTAAGACATTAAGCGATAGAGTAAATAAACATTTCTCCAACGTTGTTCCCAAATTACGTAATTCTTACCAACAAAGGCTCAACTCCAATAAATACCTTGACAATCAAATGGGGAATATCCAAAACGTGAAAAATTCTATTGTAATTTATGAGTGTGACCCTTTCACGATTACTAACATTATCAAAAGTCTGAAGATTAACAATTCAACTGGAAATGACGGTATACTAATGTCTCATATTACCGACTCAATTGAAAATTCATCAATCTTTATTTCTAAGCTTATAAATTCAATTATCGACACTGAAAAATGGCCTGATGAACTGAAAATTCAAATTCTTAGGCCGATTTACAAAAAAGGTACAAAGATAAATTTAGACAATTACCGACCTATTGCACTTCTTTCTAACATTAATAAAATTATTGAAAAATTTTTCTTAAAAAATATTTTGAACTTTTTGAACAAACACAATATTATTACAAGTAAGCAATATGGTTTTAAACAAAAGCGAAGCACTGAAGATGCATTAAAACACATTAACGAATTAATTTCTTCTTCCCTTAATAACGGCAAGTACATTAAAGCAGTGCTGATTGACTTACAGAAGGCTTTTGATACCATTGATCATCAAAAACTTTTAAATAAATGTCAAAATTATGGGCTTAGGGGTAAATGTTTTAACATCCTCTAGAGTTACCTGAATAACAGAAAGGCATGTACCAAAATTTGTAACAATACCAGTGATCCAAGTGATATTTGCTTCGGAGTACCTCAAGGCTCTGTCCTAGGACCTCTTTTATTCAGCATTTACATAAACGATATCACGAACTGCATAAAAACATGCGAAATAATACTTTTTGCTGATGATATTGTTTTGCTGTCCATCCAGTCCGATAAACTAATTATGGAATCTAACCTAAAAGAAGATTTTGATAATTTAAACTATTGGTTTTTGACTAACGATTTATTCATAAATGAAGACAAAACCTGTTCAATTGATATAAGTTCTACACACCGAAAATATTCAAGTACCGATTTATATATTCATACAGAAAACTGTCTAAATTATTCAAACTGTACTTTAACCTGTACCAAGGTGAAGCAAGTTACTGAAAGTAAGTATCTTGGACTTGGGGTCGACAATTTTTGGAAACATGTTCATCACATTAATCTTCTGATCACTAAACTTAGAAAAATGATTCCTTTCTTCTATAAAATTAAATCGCTATTGAATAATAAGAACAAACGAATCGTCTTTGATGCATTGGTTACCAGTCATCTTAGATATGGTATTGAAGTGTATGGTTTTGCTTCTTCAACCCTTATTGATCGGCTACAAAAGGTACAAAATAAAATTTTAAAGGTTCTTTTCAGAAAACATAACCACTACAAATCTACTAAAGAATTATACAAGGAACACAGAATTTTAAATGTAACTAAATTGAGGAACTATATTATTATACATAAAAATTACTTTTGCAACGATTTAAAAATTAAAGATGAATTTAAAATGGGTTTCCTTCGCGATAAAACATTAAGGTTCCATATTCCACTAATTAAAAATAATTATGGCTCAAAAACTAAAGATCATTATATTCCAACAATTTTCAATTTAATTCCATCAAAATTACTAAATTTAACTCAGTACACTTCAATCAAACACAAAATAAAAGAATGGCTAATTAACAACTAAGGTATAGTTTTATTTTTTAATTATTGTGCTTTTTTTTTTTTTCTGTGTCTGTGATTATTATTATTTTTATATTTTTTACCATACTGTGTGATTTAATTTTGTTGTATAGATTTTTCTTTATCTTGATTGCGAAATGGTCTAAATGTGTAGCCAAACAAGGACTTTTATAGACCTTCGGCAACACTCTTTGAATAAAGATTATTATTATTAATTAATTTAAAAAAAAACAAAAAAACAATGAGAGTGACAATGGGCCATCGGGAAACAAGTCGAGACGACCAGTGAGTACAGTAGCACAGGACAACCGTGGTGTGCACAGTGAGGCGGCAACTGGAGTTGATAGTGTACTCAGAGACTTGTATGACAAGAAAGTAGTGTCTGCAGCTGATATGAACACGGGGATTGTGTCCCGTGAGACCTATTCGGCAGTGCTTCGTGAAGCAAGGAAACGAGGGATCTTAGAAAAGGATGTGTAGCGTTTTGGAGTAGTGAGAGCGGAAGATCTACGGAAGACGACAGAGAGTAGAGGTCTAGTTGCACAGGGACAAGATGAGGAGCGAGAAGCAGTCCTGCAGTCGGTGAAAAATCTCTTTACGCCAGCAGCTACTAGTAGAGCAGGTGGTGGGTCAAACAGAAATGACGACAGTGATAATGAAGAGACTGTGGCCATGAAACGAAACCGTGCCCACAACTTACTCACACTGCGCAAACTGTACGGTGGGAGTCTTCTAAATGTGGACATGAAGAGTTCAGTTATGTTGTTGTGTGGCCAGGCAGGTCGCCCATACACAGTGTTGCAAGTTTATTACGCGGTGGAGAGTGTAATAGGTGCTGACGAGGTTCAGAGAGTTGGAACTTTAAGAGCAGGCAATGCTTTTGAAGTTGTGACTAAAACGGCATCAGCCAAGTGCAAGCTTCTAGGTGCAGTCATGGAAATAAATGGACACAGGGTGGAAAGCTATGATTTGCATGAGCAGCGGTTGGAAGCACGCCTGCATTGGCTCCCGAGTGGTATAACGGCAGCAGATGTGAGCAGAGCCTTTGAGGAGGTCGGTGCGGTGGAATCACACTCGTTTGAAAAGCTTGCAGTGCGGAATAGGGTTCTGTGTGAAACTGGCGTGCGGCAAATTAAGATTAAATTGCATGAAACGTGTACCATAGCAGATGTACCGGATGTGATTCTTGTCCGTGGTGTCCCGGCATTGGTAACTGTTCCAGATAGGCCACCACTCTGCCTTCGTTGTCGGCTCAGAGGCCACTTCAGACGAACGTGCGTGAGCCTAGAGTGTGCTGCTTGTGGCACCTACAGAGATCCACGTGACCTGTGTAGTCATCTGCGTAGCGCTATGAAGGCAAAAGAAGACGAGAGACGTGGAGAGCTGGAGCAACGTCGAGTGTTTCCACCTGTTGCAGCAAAGGATCATGATGCTGAGAAAACTGGGGCGCATGACCAAGCGACCCTATCGGCTCGCAGTGGGAAAAATGACAAGCAGCAAGTTCGTTCCGTGGATCATTCGTATGCTGAAGGAGGTTCCGAGGAAGACAGTGGAGGAGAGTGGATAAAACCGCCAGCCAAGCGCAGACGTGGACGAAAGAATTGGAGATCCACTAACCAGTGTGAAGCAGGCAGCAGCGGTGCCGATGGTGTTAGTGTGATGGAGCAAGACGACCGAGTACAAGCGCAAGAGTGTGTGCGAGGCGAGGAAATTCAAGTTTCCGATGTTGTGTTGAGTTGCAGTCAACTTGAAAATGACCAGGACGAGGAGTTGGTTCGTGCAAAGTGTGTTCAAGAGGCTGACGACAGTGAAGTGTGTCAGAATGGTGATGTGTGTGAAGATGGTGCAGTGTGTAATGATAGTGTGCAAATGTCTCCGTTTGTTGATAATTTGGAAATAGGAGCTGTCGAGGAAGTTGTTGCAGATGTAGTATGTAGTGTGCAAATGGAGTATGCAGATGATGGAGCATATATTGATGCTGCGTCTGTTACACAGCAGCAGGGAAGTGGTTGTGTAGTAAGGCAGGATCCACCTTAGCCTGACCTAACCTAATCTATTTGGTCGCATTCAATTTATTTACTATAGCGTCTTGGAATGCGCGTGGGATGCGCAGTAAAATGGAGGAAGTGGAAAAATTGTTGCAATGCGTTGATATTTTGGGCATTCAAGAGACAGGTGGGGTGGGTGATTCAAATTTAAATGCAGCATCTTTTCAGGCGGATTTTGTTTATTCAGGAAAGGGAGTGGGCATATGGGTTAAATGGTCGGTTCCATATTTTGTGTCGATTATACGCTCCCCCATTCAGGAAATAGATGCATGTTCTGTTAAGGTGTGGATGAAGGATCAATGGATTGAAATTGTGTTTGTGCATGTTGTTGGCATCCCAACGCAGTTACAATGGGTGACATGGCTTCAACAATTTCCGTCTCCTTGTATCATTGGTGGAGATTTTAATGCGCACCATTTTGATTGGGGCTCCATTAGAATCGACACCAAGGGACGCCGGTTGTCTGCGGCAATTATTACTCTTGATTTGACGATTGTGCAGGATGGTACACCCACGTTTGTCCGGTGGCAGAATGGTCGCGTACAGGAATCGGTTTTAGACTTGTTTTTGTGTTCACGAGGGCTGGATAGTGGGTATACTTTTGTAGTGTCTGATGACCACCGTGGCAGTGACCATCTTCCGGTGGTGCTGCAACCAAGGGGCTCCCTGTCGCAGTCAGGAAATAAGCGGCGAGCTCGGCCGACTGTGTGTAACGGGGTGATGGCACCATGGATTAAAGACTATGTACGGAAAAAGGCCAAGGAGAAGCCAGCCGTAGCTGTGGTTCATCCATGTTGGTGGACTACTGCCTGCACGGTTGCAGTGCGTGACAGGAGATCGGCTTATCGCCGATGGAAACGTCATCCATGTGTTGAGCACTGGCTGGTGTACCGTGGCACAGCTGTTGAGTCGTCATTTCTCATCAGGAAGGAGAAAAGTACTTATGGAAATCGTCTGTGTGACCAAATTAAAGGGACAGGGTCGCTCGCTAGTGCATGGAAAATTCTGCGTGGTGAAGGGGTGAGGGCGTCACAACAGTGGGTTTACGATTTGCATGTCGCTGGTTTGCAGCCCCAGATTTTACGTGGTGAATCCATGGCTGATGCTTACAACCAGCGTTTTGCAAGTGTATACGCGTTGCCGTGTGGTGGGCAGCCACCGCGAAGCGTTTCTACTCAGCGTGCAGTGGATCTGCCATGGATTTATAGTGAGTTTACTGCGGCACTGTCGAAATGTAAGGACGGTAGTGCGGTGGGGATTGACGGGATTTTGTACAGAGACCTCCGCGCGGCGTCCGTGCAGGGTAAAGAGGCACTTGTGGCTATTTTTCAGAAGATGTTTGATGGTGGGGTCGTTCCTTTGTCGTGGCTTTATGCAATTCTTGTGCCGCTTCACAAGCCAGGGAGTGATAGGTCATGCCTACTTAATTATCGGCCGATTGCGCTTCTTTCGTGTGTTAGAAAGGTGTATGAGCGAATGCTTGTCAAGAGGTTGGAGTGGCATTTAGAATATAACAACTGTTTTTCTCCAGTTCAGTTTGGATACTGACCGGGTCGCAGTGCTCAAGATGCGGTTCTGTATCTGTTGACTGGTATTCATGAGGCGTGGGCACATGGCAATGTAGCAATTGCCGTGTTCCTTGATATCAAAGCCGCCTATGACACAGTCCGAATTGACTGGGTCAGAGCTGCTCTCGAGGCTATGGGTGTTGGTGGATGCCTGACGGCTGCTATTGTTGCTCTGTTAGGGGAGCGGCGGTTCGTGACGCGGGTTAATGGTTTCTGGTCTTTTGAGGCTGTCTCGGACAGAGGCCTACCGCAGGGTTCCTGTTTGAGTCCGTTGTTGTTTGCCGTTGCGATCAATGATGTGCTGCAGGAGCTCAGTCTGTCTGCTAACATTGTATGTTATGCAGACGATGTTGCGATGTGGTTTGTGGGTTCGTCTGTGTCAGAAGTACTGCCTCATGTACAGGCGGCTCTGGATTTGGCTGTTGCGCGTCTTGCTGACAGGGGTTTGCAACTTGCTCCAGCGAAAACTGAGCTGGTTGTTTTTGTTCGTACGAGAGCAAGGAGCCGTGCTCCTGCCTCTGTTGTTGTCAATGGTGTTGTCGTGCAGCAGACACCTACGGTGCGTTATCTCGGAGTAGTTCTTGATGAATGCCTTGAATGGAACGGCCATGTGAGCGCTCTTCGTGTTAGGGTTAGGGCAAGATGCTCTATATTGCGTGTGTTAGCACGAAGTAAGACTGTCTGCAGAGGTGCCCTGCTGTCGACGTTTAGAGGCTTTGTGCGTTCGGTACTAGACTACCACCTGCCCTTTCTTTGCTCAGTACGACGTCATGTGACGGCGCTGCAGGTCGTTATCAATGAGTGCCTGCGGATTGTATCTGGTTGTTTGGTGTCTTCGCCTGTTGAAGCGCTTTGGGTAGAGTGTGGCGAGCCCCCACTGCGCTCCCGTGCGAAGGAGCTGTTGGTCCTTCTATGTATGCGGAATATTAGTCGTGGCGGAGACGACCCGGTTGGGAGGATCCTCCATGACTATAGGAGCCTTGATAGTAGAGTGTGCGGCATGTTAGGTGCCGTGGGACATGGTGTGTTGCTTCTACAAGAAGCATTTCGCCTTAGGCTATGGGATGTTCAGCGTGTGTGTCCTGTTAGTCCGTGGGCGTGGTGTCCAGGAGTTGCGCGAGTGTTTACTCCGGGACATGCGGAGTGTGAGGTCTATTGTGACGCTTCATTTCAGAGGGTTGAGCGAGAGGGTGGGGTGGGGGTAGTGATACCATCTCTGAAGTTGTGTGTGAAGCGTCATCTGACCGCGGTGGCGTCAAGCACGGTATGTGAACTGGCAGCCATGTCAGTAGCATTGGATGTAGCTTTGGACCTGCAGCTTCCATCTTTTGCCATTGTGACGGATTCACAGGCGGGAATCGGTTTGCTGAGGCGGGCAATCGACCATCTGGAAGTAGGGGATCCTCTGGTTTTTACTGTTGTCTGGAAACTCTGGCTGGCATCTCAGTTGGGGAGTGTTGTCGTCCGGTGGGTGCGGGGTCACTCGGGGATTGAGGGGAACGAGATGGCGGATATGTTGGCTAAGGAAGCAGTAGTTGGAGGGGTGGAAGAAGTGGGTTTGGTCTTGTCGGTGAAATTCAGGAGGCAACTCGTCCGTGAGTGGCTTCGGCAGGAATGGGAGCAGCAGTGGCGACAAGCGCCATCTGGGAGGGGTTTGTTTGCAATTCACCCGAAATGTGATCAACGGTCGGTGCTTAATGGGTTCCCGCGTTGGAAGGCCTGTCTCTTGAGTCGACTACGCATTGGTCACACATTGTTACGGGCGCACCAACATAGATTGGGTTGGGTAGGTTCTCCACTGTGTTGTGTATGTGGGGTAGACGAAACACCGCTGCATTTCCTTTTAGTTTGTAGACGGTATGTCAGGGAACGTCGAGTGTTGTCAAGGTGGATGGTTTCCCATCCGACTTTCCAGCTTCTCCTGGAGTGTGTGTCTGCCGTTGCAGCCAGGGCTAGGCTGCAAGCGGTAGTGGACTACTGTGTGCACACAGGGGTTAGGTTGTAGGAGCAGAGGGTGTGATGTGTATTGTTGGGCAGTGTGGTTCAGTAGTGATTTTGGTGTAATACGTTTTTTTGTTTTTTTGTTTTTAGTTGTATTTTGTTTCTGTAAACTTAATCTTGTTGAGAGCGTACGACTAAGGGTCACGGCTCTTGAATAAAGAATTTGAATTTGAATTAAAAGCACTACGGCGCAAACGCTGTCAATATCGAAGTCTTCACGCGGGCTTGTGGTGAGTGTGCGTGGCTGGGAGCGACTTCTACCGAGAACTCCAAACACCAAACACATCAATGCAAGGCCATCTGAGCTTGCTGTGCGACGATGCACGCAGCAACAAACGGGACGGGACAGTGTGTAAACATGCTTCCTACTAGACAGCTGTTTTACAGCTAATTTCCGTTTCCCTATAGTCAAACGCTACAATACATTAAGGGCGCGGACGCTTCGCACGTGGCACTCCAACGGTAGCAGCTAGTGGCGAATCAGTTGCCTATGTTGGCAACTAAACTTTTAAAAGCAAGTAACTGCCACGCCTTTCGCCCGTTTGCCATAATCCCGTTTGCCATAATCGCGTTTGCCATAATCACATTTGCCATAATCCCGGGAGCCCAGAATATCTTTTCCCAGTAGCCATAATCCCATTCGCCACACATGTTCGTTTGCCATAAATCCTGTATCAAGTCTTATTTTTTTAAGTAGCACTCTAAAAGAATATTCTTAGCATTCAAAACTACCTATGGCTTATTCACGCCTGGCGCCTGGTTTCAACAAAGGTTAATCAAGGAAATATTTTTACGGGGGGGGGGGGGGGGGCGCCGCGAGAAAGGGCCCCCACGGGGGTGGTTTTTTGAAAAAAAAAAAATTGGGGCCCTGCCCCCCCCCCCCCCCCCCAAACAAACAACAATGCTAACATTAAACTTTCACAATACAGGGACCACTTTTTTTAATCCAGAATCAAATTCTGGGATCCGGAAATGTCTGTTCTATGTTTCGAAATATTTTAAAATTCAGAAAATTGCCAAACTTTCGTTTGGTGCATAATGTTGCCCCATGTGTAAGTAGGAATTACATGTGTTGTGTCATGACTACACTATTTTTATTATTTTTAAACCACGTTAGAAAAAAGGTTTAAAAAAAATTAGAACACATTTCAAATTAACATCGAATTAAAAACAAAAGTCAAGTTTTAATTTGTCCAAATAACATAGCACTGCATTTCAATTGGAATGGCAAATAGTAACTAGTTTTGTCAACAGATGGCGCAGAAATTCGGCACCAGGACTGAATAATCCATAGATAGTTTTGGACGGCTACTAACACTTTGTCTTGAAATTGGGTTTTAGGATGATGCCGTCAAATCCGTCGGTATAACAAACGGGATTATAGCAAACGGGAAATCCAGCAGAAGAGGAGAAGAGTATAATTTCGAGCAAACGGGAAAATTCATAAGAGCTGGGGCGATTGCCATAAAATCGGTCGTAAAAGGTGATTATGGCAAACGGGATTATGGCAAACGCACCGTAGCCACTGCCACACCGCTGTCACACACAACTCTTCTTGCAATTCAACAAAATGGAGTCAGTGTCGCCATATTTTTTCCACCATCCCGAAACCCACTACTAGTAGCGCAGTATGAGAGCTGCATCTGACACAATACCACGTTGAAGCATTAGGCGTTGAGGCAATAGAGGCATTTACCAGTTGCGAAGACTGGTCTGGTTGTACGAGTGAAGCGACTGTAAGCAATCGATAGCCGCCTGGACAACCACACTCGTCACGTATGAAAGCCCTCACTCAAAACAATAAAACAGCCACGCGCAGATCGCCATCCGCGCATGTTACCATCGCACCCGTTTCGCGAGACTAAGCGTAATAATATAAGGCCAACTGAGATAGTAGCGGCATTCCTCGCAGCGAGGAACGCAGCTACTATCTCAGTTGGCCTTGGACGTAGTAGACGAAACAGCATGCACAAAAATTGTGTCGTCGCGACCCGGAAAGAGTTTGGTATTTTAACATCATAATTTATAATTTTTTAGGCTAGTATCTTATAATTTTTCTTCGGCGATCTATTGGTATAAATTTCCTTTAATTTTTACCGCATTAGTCGTTTAAATTTTTGATCTCATGGTAATTATTAGCAAACGATTAAAAATTAGTACATGCACACACACAGATCAAACGTCGTGGTTATTGTAACAGCGCAAAAGATCATATAATCACAGGGCATGCTATTAAAGTAGTTCCCAATATTCAACAGAAAATCACGTAGACGCTACATTTTAAAACGAATTTTTAGCAAGGGGCCGCACTTTATGTGAAATATGGAGAAAGATGGCGGTGGGAGGAATGTACCTTTAAAAGCTGGCGCGACCGCCGTTAACAGCCTAGTGTGAAAGCAGTTTAAATCTGAGTTCTACCATAGATTAGAAGGTTACTAGATATACCGTCTTACTTCTTCCCGTCCTACGCGGAGCTCTGGCGGTTGTTGCGGTTACTAATACCTCTGCTAATGCTTTACCTTCTGCTGCTTCGAAGGCAAAAGCATTAGCAGAGGTACTAGTAGCCGCAACTACCGCCAGAGCTCCGCGTAGGACGGGAAGAACTGAGACGGTATATCTAGTTAACTTTCTAATCTATGGTTCTACATTCCTTCTTTTTTCGTGGACGCCTAGTTCCTGATGTGCTGTTCCAGTGTAGCCTACATTTTTTATCCTGTCGTTCTAAATACACGAAGACTCGAATCTATATAACTGTCTGTATAAGTAATGATTCGAACTGTGTTTTTAACAAAGAGACACATGACAGATAACGTCACAATATTTTCATGCAAACGGGATCTACAGTAGGCCTCTTTGTCTTTTAACCCTTGACCTAACTAAATCTAATGAAAGCTTGGGTGACTGCTAATGGAAAATCACAGTATTTTAATGCAAATGTGAAATTACAACAATGCACTATAAAATCGTCAATATACTGAGGGCTGCCCTAGTTATTGTAAGGATTCTAATTATACAAAGGATGGGTGTATTTCTCTAGCAAAAATTTCAATGTGAACATGATTCGACTGAATTCTAGTTATTGGCTGTCGTAATTATTTTTAACTACGAGCTGGTAACCAGTCTAAGGATGGCATGCACCCATCGGTAGCTTCCATTAACGGATTGCAGAAAAGCAACTTGCAAGATGC
>JAHWFP010005132.1:77372-88564 GCA_023313725.1 Lithobius niger | reverse complement strand
CCCCCCCCCCCCCCTCCCACGCGAGGCGCAGTACATTACCGGATAGACCCGACCTCTCCCAACCCGACCATGACAACAACACAATCGTAAACACACGAAATGTTTCAACAACCACACTAAAAACTCTTAATCAAACAGACGACACCGAAGGCACGCTCGACGCCCACTGCGTCCTGGCCATAAATATGGCGACCACTCCACGCATTCTTAGCACTTGGGCTGCCAAGATCGCGTATCATTGGGTGTGTTGGTTGGGAAGAAGTAGGGTTTTAACTCTAGTCAGGAATTTCGTCTTGAGCAGACAATAAAGGCCAAAATATTATTGGGGAGGTATTCTGGGAGAAAAACCTCCTGGAAGAACCGACGAGTCGGATGCTTCAGCTGTGACGTCACTGAGTTGAGTCGGGTTTATTTCAGTACAGTTTACAAGGAAATAGCTGGAAGACGAACCGCAAAAAAACTAAAATAAAAAAAAAAACTAAACGTTTTCTTTAAAACAGGAATAAAAACTGTAATTATTGTGAAAAACAGGGTTTCCAAAATCAAACACAGCACGATTAAGTTAGTTAGTTAGTTAGCACGATTAAGAACTCATGGATAACAATGAACCAAATAAGAAAAGTGTTTAATATGTGTTGAATAACAAATGTTTCTTGAACAATTTTAGCCTAGTAAAAAGTTTAATTTAAGAAATAAGCAATGTTTTGTCCTAGCGACGTTTTGTCCTAGCGATGTTCTGTCCTCGCGATGTTTCGTCCGCGATATTTAGTCCGGCGATGTTTTGTCCTGCGATGTTTAGTGCGGTTACTGAGGGATGGGAAGATTCACCGCACGTTTAAGAACAACTTTGATGAGTTGTGGGGGCAGGGCTGAGCTATTCGGTTAGTTTTATCCACCCAAAACCAAAACTGGTTAAAAAACCCGCCAAGTTTCCAAAAACGATCGGCCTTTGAAGGTAGTGATATCATTCCGCCAGGGAAAGGCCGCCAAGGTTAATCCTATTAGTATTAGCCAAGTTAATCGCATCTACTAATAGTTCGAAAGTTAATGAAAACTAGAAGATTGCTACTAGCGGTAGCAATCTTCAAGTTTTCATTTAACGTCCAAAGTATTATTCGGTGCGATTAACTTGGCTAGTAGGATTAAACTTGGCGGCCTTTCCCTGGTGGAATGATATCACTACCTTCAAAGGTCGACCGGTTTTGGAAACTGGCGGGTTTTTCTACCAGTTTTGGTTTTGGGTGGATATCACAACTTTCATAGGACAGTGAACGTACATAAGGTTACACCGTCTGTTTAAAATGCTTCAATCCCATTTTTGTACACACTGACTAACAATCGCTGATTTCGTTCGCTTCGCTCACTCAATCAGCGCATCCCCTTCAGGTGTTTTGTTTAGCCCTTCACCTTCCCCTTAATTGTTCAAGATTTCGTTCACGTTTAGTCATGCAGAAACCCCCGAAGGTCGTTGTTACTAAAAAAGCAGAATGCGAAGCAGTTTATTTTTGGGTTATTAACAAAAAACCCATTAGCTCGTGTATGCTCGTATTGTTGCGTAACCATCATCTAACGCGCATCCCTTTATTCTTACGCAATCCACGGCAACGTTAATGTTTCTTTATTTTATTCTTCGTTACAGTTCAGTTTTTAGTTCGTCCAGGCTTTTATAATAAATCTAAGGACCAGTCTTGATTGTTCAAGCCATTGTTGCTTAAAATCTTTGGTTGCAACTTGGAAAAGAAACGAAATTTAAATTCGCCTGTGGCGAATTTCAAAACCCTCCCACGCATTTGTCCTGACCCCTACAACCCCCAAACCAACAAAAGGACCATCCTCAGATCACCAAGCATCCGTGTGCAAAAGTTCAGGTACGTAGGACTTCTCAATTTTGCGCTAGCCATGAGCAAAAAGTCTATGGGATTTAACATGGGAAAAATCTTATTAGCTAGCTAGCTAACTTGCTAGACAGCTAGCTAGCTAGACAGTAACATAAAAACAACGTTATTGACGCATCTTTTTCTCTATGATTGGTGGACACTCATCCTTTAAATTTTAGTTTTTCTTAATCTCTGACCCTTCCCCTTACATTTTCCACAATTTGAAACATTTCTGTCGCATTGGGATTTATCCTCAACATGCCAAAATATGCTTTCAAGTGCTTACAGTTAACAGACACATGTCTGCTAGTGAGCCGCCTTTTTATCTTTAACAATCAATTTTTAATAATCGGATGTCTAAATGGGATGATCTACTGTTACTTGGCGGCGACACACTAGCGTGTGTCTAGATAGAACCTGCTCCTTTTAACCACGTTCTGACATAGCATGCAGGGCAGATTTAAAAAATGGGACATAATTAAACTATACGGTGTTACAAATAGGAGTGGGTTGAATGGGTTCCTTACGTTGCTTTATCTAAAGCTGACATAACTTACTTTGAGTTGAACTCTCGTCGCTCTAAGAGAGAAGTGGATACAGGGATGTTCAAGTTGGAGTGAGTTAGAATGACAATGGGTACACGGTAGTGCCTGCTAAGTCGATGTAGCACAGCGTTTATCTAATCCCCCATCAACCAAACCCCCCCCCTCCACTCCCAGCCGCTTCAATGGGCTAGCTTGCTCGGTGTGATGCTACCAGTCAAGGAAGCGATGTGAAGCCTTAAAAATTAACTTGTATTACTATTTTATAGTGTATGAAAAGGAAGGCGTCATTAAGTACACCAAACTAGTGTTTTGGATAATGCCATAAAATGTCAAAAACTCTCTAAATGGTGACTATTCAACGAAGAGACTTGCAACGAAAACAATATTGAATAAAGACTCGCAGCCTGACATGCGAAACTCCTGCACCATATTAATTTAAACCCTATATTCATTTTCGGCCTATTTAAATCATTTTTGGCCTTGTTTGCATTCTAAAAAATAAATAAACACCACACCAACACACAGACCATGAATTAAAACGACAAAGATATCCTAAAAATATAATACCCACAATTTAAAAACGAGAAGGACACACCAAAGCTACAATAAACAGCATTGCAATGCACAGTCCATGAATTAAAACGATAAAGATATCTTAAAAATAAAATACTCACAATTTAAAAACTAAGGACACACCAAAGCTACAATACACAGCATTGCAATGCACAGTCCATGAACAACAAACATATCTTAAAAATGCAATACTCACAATTTAAAAACTAAGAAGGATGCACCAAAGCTACAAACTTCAAATTGTGACCACCATATTGGACGAGGAGCGCTCTCCATTCCTCATCCAATATGGTGGTATTTTTTTAGCGTGTTAACAAGACCAAAACTTATTGAAATTGGCCGAAAATTAATGTATTACTTTCAGTAGGGTGCAAGACTTTCGTGTGCCAGGCTGTAAGTTTTTATTCGATGGTGAACTAGATTTAGGAAAAGCGGCTGGTCTTGACCACAAACGTTAAAATTCACGGTCTGTTTATTTATTTGTCAATGCATTACAAAACTAATATTCCGAATTTTTTAATGTCGTAAAGTTGCATCGGATAGCATTTTGACGTCGCCATACATCGTATTGTGGTCAGCTATAGCGGCTACATAACACCAAGGACATAAATAAACAAGTACGGGAAAAAGCATCATTTAAAAAAAAAATTCAATTAAACTGACAGCAATGATTGTTGGGATTACGAAAAATGTAAACACCAACCGGATGAATAGAAATTAAATAAGCACTTCCTTTCTTACAACCACGCCCAACCCTTTCACGTGCTTTTCCAACTCTCATTCATTCTCACTTTCCTCATTACGAGGATTTTCAAAACTGCAAAATCCATCGATTTGCTGAAAAAGATAAGCAAGATTTGCACATAGTCAACACAGCCCGACGTTTCGAGCTGACTCCAGATCATTATCAAAGAAAAAAAATTGTATTTTTTATTCCCTTGATGATGAGCCGGAGTCAGCTCGAAACGTCGGGTTGTGTTGCTGACTTTGTGCTCTCTTGGCTTCTCTTTTTCAGCATAGCAATGATTGTTTGCAGTTTTGAAAATCCTCGTAATAAGGGAAGTGATAATGAAAGAGGGTTCGAAAAGTAAGTGAAAGGGTTAGGCGTGTTTGTAAGAAAGGAAGTGTTTTTTTTTTTATTTCTCTTAATCCGGTTGGTCTAAAGAAAATGTGGGGATGTGATCAGGGACGTAGTGGTCTGGGTTAGGGGGACCGACGACAAAGCTGCGGTTGCAGAGCGAGCTCTTGCTACAAATCCTGTGACGCGATTGACGGCATCCAGCGTAGTTCTCGTCCTCCATCTTACTTCTCGCACGGGCTTCCCTTACCTTCCAAACCGCTGGATTGAGAAACGCGCCTAATGCAGTGGAAGCATCGTGAAGGAGCAATCAAATTTAAATGTATTCAGACAATAAGTGGTTCGGCGCAGACACTCAGCGGCTTTTTTTTTTAATTGTATTATTGTATTCAAATCAAGTGGCGTGCTGCTGTTAATTAATAAATTGATTGAACGTTGAGCATTGCTTGCTTGCGTAAATCGAAGCGAAGATTTCAATATGGCGGGCGCGCGCATGTGATAATTCTCTTAGGCGCTTTGCATGTTGGGATACACAGGAGGCAGACCAGGGTCCAGTTGCGCGTCAAACACGAACCTCGAATATGACGCAATTTCGTCGAAATAGTTGGCTACGTCGTGTGCAAACATGGCAACGATTGCACCAAAATCGCGTCATATTCGAGGTTCGTGTTTGACGAGCAGCTCGCCCGTCAACCACGAACCTCGAATATGATGCTATTTTGACGCAATCGTTGCCATGTTTGCACACGACGTGGCCAACGATTCCTCCAGAATCGCGTCATATGCAAAGTTCGTGTTTGACCAGGGACGTAGAGGTTTGGACGTAGAGACCAGCAACTAGCTGCGGTTGCAGAGCCAGCTCTCGGCACAAGGGCAAGCCGCCTGCGACGCGATTGACGTCATCCATCGTGGTTATCGTCCTTCATCTTTGTTCTCCCTGGGGCTTCCTCTACCTTCCAACTTGCTGGAATGAGAATCGCGCCTAATACAGTAGAAGCATCGCAAAGTTGCGGTCAAGTTTAAATTTATACAGACGATTACGAGGTTCAGCACAGGCACCCAGCGTTTTATTACAGCTTTTTTTAATGTATTCTAGTATTCGAATCACGTGGCATGCAGTTGTTAGTTAATAAATCGATTGAACGTTGTGTGTTACTTGCCTGCTTAAAACGAAGCGAGGATTTCAATATGGCCGGCGTGAGCAACTGTCCTTGCGCCGCCTTGCGCATGCTCTGATGTTCTAGGCATGTTGGGATACAACACGGCACTGACCTAGAAAGGACTGGAAGGAACGCGATAGCTTGTATTTGCTGGTCCCCCTAACCCAAACCTTTACGTCCCTGGTTTGACGAGCAAACTCGACTCTGGAAGCGGCTGAACGGAACGCGAGAGCCCGCAGTCACTGGTCTCTCTAGCCCAAACCTCTACGAACATGGCAAGGTCGAGTGAAACGATAGTATACAGGAAGGTTGGTCCTTCCCTAGCTCATTGAGTCGTTTGCCAACCAACATTTCATGTAACGTCACAGGTTTGGCTTGTACGCATGTGCATAAGCTGTTGAGCAGCATTGTGACGTAAGTGGAGGCAGCAAAATCAACAGCCAATGGAACAGCAATATGCACACAGCTCGGAAGAGATGGTATGACTTGTTAAAGGGTTGTGGAGAAGGGAAGAAGAGAGGGAAAGGGTTTTTTTAAAGGTGGTTTTAAGAAATGTGGTTGCATGAAGGGTTGTGTTCTTTTATGGGTAGGGGGAAGGGGGGTGGTTAGTTGTATACAAAGCCATGAAGATTCGCCTCATTCGACAGGTGTATTTAGTGTTGCCGTCGAGACGAGATGAGACGAGACGAGATTTGAGAAAATCTAATTTCTTCTCAACCTTCCATTTTAAAGTCTCGTGACTTATCGTCTTGGTCTCGTCTAGAAAAAAATATGTCGTCTCATCTCGTCTCGACTCGTCATTGCTCGACTTTCTCGACTCTCCTCGACTTTTCCCCTGCTGGCAAAAACGGGTCGTGGCTTGCTCAGTATTCCGGCCACCTAGGGTCCAGCCGAACCACTCTTTTCCCGTGTTTCTTTAACGATTCGGAAGTACAGAAACAAATTAAACTTCGAACAGCAAGAATTTTATTTTGTTTGATGGAGTTCATACGAAATAGCAAACGATCTTCGAAAAATGGGAACAAAATTCTTGAGTAATAACTTCAGTTTGGTTTTGGCGATGACACTAACAGCTTTCTATTAAGCCATTTTTAGGGATGTTGGAGAAAATTAAAAATTAAAAAAAAAACAAGTGTTGCGATAAAATAAAAAATCTCTATATTTTGCGGTTTTACCGTCAGTAAAAGCATATCTCCGCATCTTTTATTTGAATAGCTTGGGCAACTTTTCACGTGGAGGGGGAGGAAGCGAATAGCATAAAAGAAAATAATTAAATAGGCGTATTCACGCAAGTAAAACGTCAGCTTTTCTCGGCAAAAGAGTAAAATAAAAAACTACGTGATATTGAAATTTGAAATTTTTCTCGTCTCGTCTCGATCTCAGTCATCTCGACCTCGAATCGACTTGCAAAACGAACTGTCTCGATCGACCTCCTCTCGTATCGTCCCGTCGCCCGTGAAAAAGTCGGGATTTTCTCGTCTCTCTGGCAACACTAACTAGGTGTATTGGTTCATTTTGTCCACAATGGTCGTAAGCCATTAATGTTGAAGAACGATGTTGAAGAACGCGTCCTTTTAGGCGTCGCTTTTTATACGTCAATTCTTTTTAGTCGTGCACTCATTTCTGATTAATTTTGATATTATTAATTTGAGAGTCAAAATTCCCGAAACCCCTTGATTAGTTTCCGCCCCGGTTCTTTTCCTTGCACAGTGCAGCAGTTTGATAAATGCCTACGTCACGCATATCATCACTAGCACTAGACGACAAAAAAAAAAAAAAACCTTGCAGATTAGTACACGGAGAGCTACCAACCAGAAGGGGGAAAAAATGGCTGCTGCCATCTCCATGCGATTGCCGTAATCGCTCAAATCGCTTGAAAAGCGTTATCGTGAAGGTTTTGTTGGCACTTGAAAGGAATAAATAGAAACTTATGAATGTGTATTAATTACTTTACCTGTTGCTGCAGTTTTGTGGTGTCAGTAAAATCCGCCATAACCATAAAAACACGCTCGTTTTCGCAGCAGATGATCAAACCTTTTATAGGTAGGAAGCGGCCATCTTGTTTCCACAGTAGAGCTAGCACCTCTTTCGTTGCTGCATCGATGCATTTAGCACTACAAGAAACGAAGAAAAGAGACGCGTTCGCTATAGACAGCAGAAATTGTAGAAACTGCAGGTAAATTGTAGGGAAAAGAAACATCCATGTGGCGAATTGCTTTAGCACTGTGTGGTAAAGAAAGGCATGGTTTTATATAGTAGTTGCAAAACGTCATATAATTATATATAACTCTATGCTTTAGCCAGTAATTGGGCTAGCTGTAAGGGGCGTCTTACTGAAGCCAATGCTGTTAGAGCGGTTTGGTTATACCAAAAACGAGCTATTTTTGTCGATTTGTTGGCAGTTGCTTAAATTTTTAGCAAGTGGAATCTTTTCGATTTACAACCTCGCGGCGTAAGGGATCGAGAAAAGAACGTTTTTTAAGCCTAAGAAAGCCACTCTCACAGCATTAGCTTGACTAGAAGTGCCGTTGTTTTCCCCTCCATTTTAATCTAGTGCCCCTTTTTGCTATCTCTCCAGATGTTAGCCTCGTAGCCAATGTAGCGTCATTGTCGCTGCTCTATAGATTTACAGACCTAAATCAACCAATAGGCCGTAGAATGGAGGTGAAAACTTGAAGTGAATCGACCCGGGGGAGTGGGGGGGGGGTCTATTGCGAGCGTTTTGCATATTGCTTTTCCATTGGCTGTTGATTTTGCTGCCTCCACTGACGTCACAATGCAGTTCAACAGATTACGCACACAACTCAAACTAGCCCGGAGCCAGTGACGTCACACGAACATATTGGCTGGAACACGACTTAATGAGCTGGGGAATAATTACCAACCTTCCTATATACTATCGTTCCACTCGACCTTGAATCGGACAACGAGTTCTTATCGGCGGGATTCCACCATACTAAAGTTGGCAGCATCTAGCGCCATCTCGCGCTATCTAGTTCTCTCTAGCGCTTCCTCTCACCTAGCTAAGGAATTCGCAAAGAAATATCTTTAAGCACAACAAACAAGCCACGTGCTTCTATAATTATTGAGTGAACATTTGGTACGTCCTCGTGCACCTGGAACCAAGCTCTAAAGATTACCGCTTTTTTTTATGTAAAGCATCTACCGTGGTGCCATCTTGTAGCAGTAATACCCGTTAACCTTTACGGCTTCGTCCCAAGTGCACGAAGACGCACCAAATTTCACTCAATGAGTAAGGAGGCACGTGGCTTGTTTGTTGCGCTAAAACGCATTTCTTTGCGCATTCCTTCGTTTGTTCCACGCAAGCGCTAGACAATACTCGATAAGGCTAGATGCTGCTGGTTTTCATTTGGTGGCATCCCGTCTTTAAAGGCGACTGACAATAAGACCGCCCTCGCACTGAGCGACTTGGCCGCGCGGCCAGGTCGCTGCAGCCAATGAGAATGCTTACCGTTTATGTAAAACCACGCACTAAGGCCGACCGCGCACTGAGCGGCCAGGTCGCGCGGCTACAAAACCCGGCGACTTGTGCAGCGACCACGTCTACAGCGGCCAGGTGACGTCACCCTTTTTTCCTCGATTGTTGCTGATCAAGCGACGAAAATGAACGCGGAGCAAACAGCAGCAATGTGGTATTAACTGAGGAAACAAACAAAAATTTAAAAAAATTCTGGGTGCAAATATAAAGAAAAGCAAACGCGAGCACACGTAAGCACTGACGCAAACAACACTACGAAATTGATTACGATGACGCCTGCAGACGATTGGCCGCTCTTGCTTGCACTGCCAGTGCGCTATACTCTGTTGAATCGTATGCAAACATCTGGCCGCCGCGGCCACCTGGTCGCCTGCACGCCGCTCGTGATCCCAGTGGTCGCGGCGACTCGCTGGCCGCTGCGGCCAAGTGCGCGCTGCTACATACACCATAAGCATTCTCGTTGGTCGCAGCGACCTGGCCACGCGGCGAAGCCGCTGTGCGCGCGGTGGCCCTAATCATTTTCATTGGCTGCAGCAACCTGGCCGTGCGGCCAATTCGCTCAGTGCGCGGGCAGCCTTAGTTATATGACAAGCCAGACATCAGAATGGCTGTAATTCCATTGCTTCGCACTGCGAGTTACTAAAACAGGCAGGAACCCACGCGCGTGTTTCAAATGTCGTTTAATTCCAACTAACGGCTTTGATGTCCAAATCACACAATATGGCGTTCGGGATTCTCTTAAAGGCGCCTATCTGCCGAATGACATTCTGCAGCACCTTAGCGCCGTCTACCATTATTTAGTTCTATGTAGCACTTGATTTTAACAAGCGAAGGAATGCGCATAGGGATTTCTTTTTATGCAACAAACTAGCCACGTGCCTCCTTAATTATTGAGTGCAAAGTTGGCGCGTCCACGTGCACCACGGTGAAAGCGGTCAAGGTTAACGATATCGCTGTCACTAGATGGCGCCCATCAAGTGGTTCAAAATCTGCGTTTCAAAACCGGTCGATATCTGGAAAAAAGCGCTCTTGATGTCGTTAGGCTTAACTTTACCGATTGCTCCATGGTGCAGATGGATGCACCAATTTTACACTCAATAATTAAGAAGGCACGTGGCTTGTTTGTTGTGTGAAAAGAATGTATTTGTGTGTTCCTTCACTTGTTTAATGTAAGGGCTAGACAGAACTAGACAGTGGTAAATGGCTATAGATGCTGTAGCTTGTCATTTGGTGGTAATCCCCCTTTAAGTTATTACGGCGACTGACAAAAAAGATGGCAAGATAGACGTCAGAATGACTGTAGCTTCCTTGCTCCGCACTGCGAGTTACTAAAATAGGCGAAAACCCATAGGCATTTCAATTGTTGTTAAATTCCAGCTAGCGGCTTGGATGTCCAAGTCGTTGCACGGGCGTTCGGGATTCTCTCAACATCTGAAAAGATGGAGAGAAGCTATCGGAAGAATCTTTCACGACAGGGGCTTGTGTAGGGCCTTTCTTCGCTACTCATACAAAAAGAATTATCTGTTCCAGGTCTACTGAGACCCAGAGATAAAAGAAACGGGGATTCGCGGGCGGCAGCCGAGGACTCTTTTCTCGTATTCTTCGGCAGAACTGGAAAGAACCAAGGCACTTGCGTTTGACGGTCTCTAAATCGCAGAGCTGATTCATCACGCAGTCTCGGCACCCATCTTCCTTTCTTTGTTGGTCTGTTGCCATGGCAACCATCGAACATCTTTTCGGCTACCCTGGCACCTTTTATTCAGACTGGAAATGTGGCTGCAGCGACTCCTGAATTATTAGGCCTACTCGGGCGAATCTAATCAGCTTTCCATGTTTGTCGACAGGGGAAGCACAGGCTGTTAATGCTTGACTTGTACGCAACAGTTTCAACGCGTAAACATCATCGTTCCGGGGCCAGAAAAAAAACCCGGCGAAAGAGGAGAGAAAGAATTTTTTTTTTGTGCTGCCGCGATCGTCTCGGCGCTCAGGTTTGAACGGAAATCAAAATAAATAAACTCGCAGGTCCTGAACGAAGATTGGAAGCATAAATAAGGTGCCTCAATATTGCATGCAGGGGCTTTCTTAATGTGGTAACTAGTGAGGGGGGGGGGGGAAAATAAATAGTTTAAACGTTAATCGCTGGTCATTTCTACATTTTAAATAAATATAATGAATAAATAAATAACGATTCAACCACATTAACGGTTTGTAGCCGGAAGCGGAAACCCACTAACACCAGTCCATAAAAGGGGAGGTAAGTAAGATAAGAGCAGATGGAGCAACCCTTTCTGGCCTCTTTAAAAAAGTTCTAAGGCAAATTTTATTTAATAAAGATTTAAATCGGTCAACTGAACTCGCCTCAAATTTCAGTTATAGGCTACTCGAAAACCGAAAACGTTCCCAAACACAATATTGTCCGAATCCATTTTTATTTTCCTGCTCCCTTCCCTCCTCTGTCAC